>CAUYON010065272.1:0-12780 GCA_963573935.1 Arctocebus calabarensis
CTCCCTTTCCCCTTTCCCTGTATTCCTATGCTATAATTGGGTTTTAGCCTTCATATGAAAGCTATAAATTAGCTTCATATTAGGGCTGAGTACATTGAATACTTTTTCTTCCATTCTTGAGATACTTTGCTAAGAAGAACAACTAATTTCTAATGTTAATAAATATGGATAATTTCTAATGTTAATAAATATGGATAACAGTTTGATAAAAATATTTCAGATTGTAAATGAAACCAGCACATTGTACCTCATGATTGCATTAATGTACACAGTTATGATTTAATAAAATAAAGAAAAAAAAAAAGAGGAAGAGAGACCTGAGTTTGGCATGCTCTTGCCCCCTTCCCATGACGCCCTCCACAAAAAAAAGAAAAAATAATAAATAAATATGGATCATTTCAAATTTGTAAGAAAAGAAAATGAGTTGAATTTGACATGCAGCGTTCAACTATTTTCCGAGTTGGAGCTCACTGGTCTTTGAAACCAGCACCTAACTCCGCTCACCTTCATCCTCCGTAGTGGTAACAGTGCTCAGCCCACAACCAGGCTCTGGCGGGGCAGCCAGAGCAGCGTTTGGTAAATAGCCGCTCATGTCTCCAATCTGTATAGAATATGCAGTCATGTCTTTCTAAGCTCCACCCTGATTTTCCTCTAATCTGATTTTGCTTTAGCCAAATATTGAGCTCATATACAGGAAGAAATAAACAATTACGAAGCGGTGAAAACCACGTCCTCTTCCCTAGAAGGACGGTCTCTGCTACCATCAGATACCAATTTGTGCGTATGTCCCTACCAGCTATTGCAACGCAGTCTTGAGTTTTTGTTGTCTGAAATTTCAGTGGCCGTGTGATTGGTGATCTGTGCTGAGAATGTTCTGTGTGTGCAGCTGAACTTAAAGACGAGTTTCTATCTATTCAGTCACCGTTGCAAAAAAGAATCAATATACATTGCTCCAGTTCATTACAATTCATTATATTTTTCAAACCCCTGAGGGAATACTATGGGCAAGGAGCTTTTCAAGGGGGCTGGGATATATCAGTGCACCAAGTACCAAGTTCATTTACAAATGGTTCCTCTACTTCAATGACCTCCCAAAACAATGCCTATAAAAATGAGACAAAAGAGTAAAACGATATAGTATAATAAAATACATTAATTAGATATTAAAACATTTCAAAAGCCAAATAGCATAGGATAATATCATATTAAGATGTTAAAACATTTCAAAAGTAAAATAGTATGGTATAAGGAATTAAAAAAATCACCAGAGATTTTTTTCACAAGGGTGATCATTGCCTATAATTAATAATTGTAAGGGCTATAACGAAAGCCAAGTATGAAGATTAACTGCACAAATCTATAGTTCCATCAGCTGCAGGAAGGGATAAATGACTGAGTATGAATCTGACTTCCATCCCTTCTAGAGCGTCTGGGAGATAATGTCCCTGACTTGGCGAATCATCATTCTGGGTGTGGAGTTGGCACGCTGGTGACCTGTCCTTGGAACAGAGCTGTGACACTCTGGATGAAACACTGTGCCCCTGTTCAGTTCCCGCAGAGGAATTCAAGGGTGGGACGGGATTTAGAGCAGAATTAACTTTTAGGCAGTACACAAAATTTACAAGAAGAAAGGACTGTGCCATCTCTCTTCACAAAATATGTTTGTTTTTTTTTTCCCCAATCCTCAAGTGAGAGAAGACCCAGAATTTCCCTTTATCCACAGTTGAAATAAGTTATCTTTCAGACATGAGAAAAAAGTATAGTATACTTTTATAGTATACTAAAAAAAGTATTAGTTCTCTGGATCTTTGTACTGACATTAGCAATTTTGACAGGCAGCCCTTTGTTTGGGAACAGGTTGTCCTGAGATCATTTAGCAGATCTTTGAAAGGCTTATGTGGGAAAACGTAAATCCTAGGGAAAACCAGGGAAAATGGGCATCCTTGCGATTTCTGCCTGTGACGTGGAAGATCCCCGAGTCAGCCCTAACGTGGCTACAGGGCTGGAAAAAGGACGGGAAGTTACAAGGCCCAGAAGGCCTCTGAACAGAGAGGATAAACATGGGTAAAATATTTTGAAATACTCTATATTGGGTTTGATGTTTAAATGAAATCTATATAGTGTATACCTTGCAGCGTCTCCCTCTTTTCTCCCCCCTATATTAGCTGTCTTTCTAGCATGAAATAGCCTCCTGTTGGTGACATACTAGCTAATGATGAAGAGTAGCATCTAATTCAAAAGGCCTTTCCAACTAACCGAATTGCAAACATCTTTGAAAAATCATGCTGAAAGCAACAACCCTCTTTCTACTGAGGTCTTACACAGAAATCCACTATGTACAAGATGAAGCACGGGAAGCCCTTTCTGCTTTCCACGGCTTTGCTGGGCAGCTGAATTTCGCCTTCAGAACAGCTCACATGTTTCCTTTTTATTTTTTCACATGTTTATGAGTTTAGACAAGACTTAAAGGCTTAGGTGTCACTCTGTCTCCTAAAAGGCGCTCTGCTTACAATGTTCCTGTATGTTTCTTCATCGATTTCATGGGCTTCTCCCCAAAGGGAGAGCTAGGAACAGCTAAGACAGCACATTTACAGATCCCAGCAACAAATACAGAGAGAGCACTGCTGTGCGGCAGGCAGCATCCAGTTCTGGAGAACACCAAGACTGATGAGAGATACGAACTTCGTAATTACATATATCCAACAAAAAGTTAATGTAATAGTGAGATGGGAAAAGACGGAGGGCGAGCTCGGATTGGGGGATCACAAGAGTTACGTGGAAACTTAGGGAAGTGATACACAGGAGTGCTCCAGAGAAAACCACGGGAGGAAGTATTTGATTCATTTGTAATACTTGGTAAAAAAATCTTTTAGGTGTTTTGAAACACTTAGTTGAATAATATACCGAAGCTATTTTCTACTGATGGAAAGGAGGTACCTGGCACTACAGGAAGCCAGGGGAGGGGGACAGAGCCTGTGCCCGGAAAGTCTTTGCAGCACAGCAGTGGGCCAAGCGCACTCTCGGGGGCTTGAGTGGGGGCAACACCTCCTGGGTTTGGTTTGTTTTATATAATAGCAGCCTGCTTGCTGTGTGGACAAGGAATATTCAGGAGTTGAGTGGGAACATAGAGTCCCGTGAGAAGGGCAATTTTAGCAATACCGCATGCAGAATGTGCTTCCTGTGGCGGTAATGGAAACGGACAGGCCTAGACAATAACATATGTTCTTTCCTGTAGCATCTGGTTTGCTGATTTACTAAGAACCCCTTCCTGCACACACATTCTAATGTCATTTTAAATTTCTTTCGTTATATTCATGGATCTTTTCCCAAACATTAGCTTTAATCTATTTTAGATGAATTCTAAGGACCGATTATGTTGATATTATGAATAACAATCCCCCAAAGCCTGTTTGACTATCTGATCGTTTCTCTTTCCCCAGTTATTCATTCCTACGCCCCCATCCTTAATAAGTCTACATAGAGGGAGTTACTGAGCGAATGAGTGAAAGAAAGAAAAGATGTGATGAAATCTTTGCTTCCAGCCTTCAAATTCCTGCTCTACCCCTGAGCTCCCCAGAGACGCATTCTCGCTCTTCTGGCTGAATCACTCGCACATGAATCATGAACTTGTTTTATCAGCGACTTTACTGAGTATTTGGTCACCATTCTTCATGTTCCATCCTGCTTTTTCTGGATTGTAGGCCTCCTGGGACATCTGCCTTTAAATTTGTTGATTCCAATCCTTCTTCTGGCTGTTAATCTACTTGCTAATATACTTCCTTAATAAGCTGCCTACTACTCTCTTAGGCCTACTCAAATTGCTTAATTAATCTTTTTAGTTTTTGCATTTTCCAATCTAAGCACTTAATTTTATTGTACATAGCAGTTTAAACAGTTGTCTCAAAAATTTGCCTCATCCATCCACCCCCGTTCAGCAAATATCCAGATAAACAATTCCAGGGGTCAGTATTCATTTGCTCACTGATTTGTTTCTTCTGACCTTCTCACTAATTCATGACCCTTTAATATATTTATTTTAGAATGAATAGGGCCTTTGAGAACATGAGTCTATTGGTTCTCAAGCTTGCTTTATAGCAATGGGATATTTTGTACAAATGAAACCTTATGCATATAAATAAGAAAATAAGAGAGGGAAAAATCTTTTTGAAGTAGCAAAAGAGGTAGAACCTGCCAGTGTGCCTTCATTTCTCTCAAAATTTCTCCAGGGAGTGATGGCATCTATAAACCACATATAAATCCAGATTATAAAGGATTGATTTAATGCATCTTCTTGTTTTAAAGAAAAAGCTGCAGAACTATGGAAACGTACCCAAAGCAATGCAGCTACCAGAAGCACAAGTTGGGGCGGCCAACAGGTGCCTCTGCCATCAGGCCCCAGCATGAAAGAACAGCAAGGTGTTTATTTCAGAAGGATTGAGAGTTGAATGATGCTTTCTACTTCTGTGATTTTGTGAAATTTATGTATCATCTCTGATAATGGATCCTGTTTAGAGGCAGTTGTGATTATTACATGCAAAATAAATGATAGAGTATAAAATGACCCTGTATTCTATTCGATATTTTCTATTCAAAATTTTCAATATCCTATTCTATTCTATTCAATGGTTTATACAGATAATATTATTCCATCTTAGGAATGACCATATTTAAGCTCCGTTTAAAAATCACTAATTAATAAGTGGCTATCTACAAATTGAACGGATACTCTGCTGACACTGAGCTCTGTACTCTGCACTGATCACAGTTTTAATTCTCATTTTTGAAAGGAAAGGGTAAAGAACTAGTCATGTTATACTTACTTGATGCTTTTGATTGCACCTCCAAAATAATAATTTCCGTTAAATTTCACACTAACATATAAATGAGATTTTATTAGACTTATTTTACATAAAAGGAAACGAGGAAATGAAATTGAAAGGTTAAGTAATGACAATGTCACGTACCTAGGAAACTTTTAGAAAACTAATTTTATCACAGATATTTTTAGGATTTTCAGTCAAAAATGATTTCCAATACATGATAATTTCTCACTCAATGTACAATACTATTGTAGCCATATTGAATCTACCTTGATACTTGGAAGAAGAAGAAAAGATACACGAATCCTTGATTTTTGTTTTTTACTATAATTTACTTTAAAATTATATTTTTTTAAAAATTCAAATAAAATCAAAATCATATATTTTTTAAAAACTTAGAAATTGTTTAAGAATATATCAGCCTATGCTCTTTTAAGAATTTAGTAAAACAACTTTTTTTCTTTCTTTTTTTTCCTTCCTGAACCCCTTAGTGGTTACATAAGGTTGAGAAAGTGTAGTTGGTAAGGGGTTCGTCAAAAGTCATGTGTGCTTAATCCGTGAATCTGGCATCTAGGAGCATGTACCAGGCCAGGAAGCCAGCTGCACTCAAGACTCATCACGGTACTTACAGAAAAACTGTGTGGTGGGCCGCAGCACAAACCCTGCACATGGAAATTATGCAGCGTGCCTCCTCCAGGGCATTATTTAGCCCCCAGTCAATACAGTGTGAGTACTGAATAGGGGGTCATACTGCTGGGGGTCAATGACGTCTGAGCAGCTTCCAATCCACTCATTCCTAAGCTACAAATCTATCTTCCAACTGCAGAAGGCTGTGTAGTGTGTTCATTCTCATCATCAAGACATTCACACACCCACAGAGCACTAACTACATTTGCTTTTTTTTATTTCTTCTATAAATAAGTCCCAGAAAACACTCTATCACTTTTTTATACCCATTGCTGTTAAACATAATAAAGAGATGGACACCTAGCCCAAATTTCTCTAAAATTGTCTTTTTCATTTATAAGAACAATACAATTATCATTATGAAATTTTCAAAATGTGAAAAGAATAAAAAGTCAAAATCCTCCTGGAAGTATTCTTATACTAATTTATTTTTTGCTGGTATGATTCTCTGAATATATAAAATTTATATGAGCCAAAATGTGTGTCTGTGTATTGAGTTAATATTGATAAATACTGTATCTAGTGTTCATATTTTTACCACATATGATGTTCATATTTATTTATTCTTAACATTGTGTTATGAATATGTACCTAACTATTTAAATATTGATTTTGGAAATATAGCTTAACTCGTTACATAATATTTCATTTCCTGATTATTTTAAATAATATTTAAACATTTTCTAATAGTTTGCAATTAGAGTCTTCCCAATGTTTATAAGTCTTGCTCATATTCATTTACTGTGGGAATAACCTTCAGTTATGTTTCCAAGTCCTTAGCACAGAGTTGAAATATTTTTGCACAGACAGCTTTAAAGAAAAGATATGGAATTCTGTACTCAAACTTGATACTACTTTTCTGATTATAGAAACGCCAACATCTAGTCTTTGCAGAAGGCTCGGAAAGCAAAGAAAGAATAAAAAATAGAACTGTGCAAAGTTATACCTCCTCAGAACTTACCGCAGAACCCTGTATTTACATGCAGAGACACGGATAAATATGCAGCTACGTGATAGATGCAGATAAATAGATGATTAGAAAAGAAATAAAAACAGGAAAGCTTAGATCTTGCTACAGAGTCAAGTCCTAATTCTTTCACTTAGCACTACACCATACACATTTCCTTCAAGGATTTATAAATACTTTATATGCGCAAAGCACAGGAGTAATTGTGTATATTTTTCAAGTTGATCTTTCAATTGTAGATTTTCCCAGTTTTGTCTAAACAATATTTTCCTTTGTGGTTTTTCCCCCATTGCTTTCATGACTATAAATTTTTTATATCAGAAATATTGAAATACTTACCAAATTTGGCTCATTTTATAGTTTCATTTTTCATTAAACCCTTCTAGAATGAAAAGAATTTTATAAATGTATTATAAAGATCTAACATGCATTTGCTTCACCGGTGGTTCATTTATTCTACTATGTTGATATAGATAAAATGTTAATTTATACTAGGTTCATATACATAGAACTGTTTAATTAAATTTCCTGCAATTGTGCATAATTTTATCTTTATTGAACTACTCCTCCTGATGGGAGGGAATCAATTAGTATAAGTTTATTTAAAGCTATCATGACTGTACTTGTGTAGGGGTATGTAGGCAAACTCCCCATCCCCTACATTACAACCGCACAACACACTAAGTATGGTTAAGTTTGAAATAATTCCCCGAAGAAGGGTAGGAAAAGTGAAAACATCCTGTGAACTCATCAGAAGGTTGAACTTCCAATCAATCAGTTTTCCTTTTCTATTTTTTTTTTTTTATAGTAAGTTAAACATTCCTCTTCATTCCTTTCTGGTTGCAAAAAAATATATTTCATTTATCATTTTAGATTAACTTTTCATCTAAATTGGAGACACTTAAAAGCAGGATCTGTGCTTTTTAACTTTATATCTCCAAGGTTCCAGAACAGTGCTCTGCACATAATAAATTTTCAACAAAAATTTATACTGGGCACCGTGATGAAATACGTAGTTTGTTTTCTGTCTCAGCGGGTTTGTCCATAAGCAGCAGAAGGACAGAAGCAAAGCTGCAGGCTGGGATGTCCACACCCCTCCTCGTGCTTTAGACATTTCGGTCCAGCTCCTTTCCGCCTCTGTACTGTGTAACTCCAGAAACTCAGCTACCGAGTATCTGTGTACACTGTACCACATGACCTTTGTGTCTGTGTTCTGTATTTCCTAGCTCTTTTCAAAAACTTAGAATATATAACTGCAATAACCCTGGTGCTGGAAAATGAGAATAAGGCCTATTTTATAATTGTGGCTGTTTGTTTTAAAGGAAGAGAAATGTACTATATCGTGAACAGTCTTGGACTGAAGTATAGATAACATTGAAATACAATTTTTGTACTGTTTTCCACAATAATTAAAGACGAGTGTTGCAATGATATTAAAATAAAATACAAAGACTCAAAATTAAAAATGGATGTCAAACAAGAAGAAAATGATTCAAATGCTAAAAGAGGAGATACGCTCTTTTTAGTATATTTATGATGTGGAGAAACAAGGAAGTGTATAAATTTTAGATGGTAAATCAAAGAAAAAAAGCCTCAGAAGGGCACAGACGCTGCCCTAAAGGAATACTTGGAGAATATTAAAGCCTATGGGTGGAGTAATGAAAACAAAATCCAAAAATGGAATCACGCCAAAAAAATAATTCTCTTCATTTAGAAAACTCTAATTCCAAAGAGAAAAGGAAATAAATGAGTAAAGTTAAATATTCTTTTAAAGAAAAAGCACCTACAAATCCCTAATTTGTGGATTAAGGACATTGATATAATGATTTAATCACTACGAGACTTTGTCTGGGCTCCTTTCAGGTTTTGAAAAACTTTATACAACTAGTGATAAATATTGGTATTCATGGACATAGCCATTTATTTTAGTAACTGATAAGTTTCATGCAACTAAAATAGAAATGATGAGTGGTGTTTGGTTGTGGCATGTATATTAAGCATGTTAAATAAATAAATTTATACAACATTTTGACAGCAAAAGGATATCCTAGGAAAGGATTACAATTATTTTTAGTACCAGGGTTGATTTAATTAACCAAGATGAATCTTGAAAAAAAATGATTTGTAAACAGAGTTACGATGCACAGAAAATAAAATAAACATTATTCAAATGTACTTGGCAGAATCTTTTTGTCTCTGCTGTATGAAGATTGTTTTCATGAGGGGGTATGTGGGATGTGAGCGGAGTCTTGGTGCTCACGCAGTCATTGGTGAATTCAGGTGAAGCAGTTAAATCTTCCCTGAAATACTGGTATAACCACTGAAAGAAAATACATGCCGTTCTAAAGCGAGTAACCGCTATCATACACAATATAGGCGCTAACCACTCCCTATCATTCATTTAAAAAGAAAGGAAAACTCAACGTAGAGACCAATCATAAAGGCTGTATAAGTTCTGTCTGTCACCCTAGTATGGTAAAGAAGGAAGAGCTAGACATAACATTATTTAGTTCTGAATATTTCCCTTTTTATCTTTTTTAGACAGTCTTACTTTGTCACCCTCAATAGAGTGATCTAGTGTCACAGCTCACAGCAACTTCAAACTCTTGGTCTCAAGTGATCCTCCTGCCTCAGCTTCCCGAGTAGCTACAATACAGGCATCCACTATATTCCCAGCGAGTTTTAGAGATGATGTCTTGCTCCCTCTCAGGCTGACCTTGAACTTGTGAGCTCAGGCAATCCACTCTCCTCAGCCTCCCAAGTGCTGGGATTACAGATGTGAGCCACCAGCTGGCCAGTTCTGAATATTTCTCAAAGTGTTCCTGTCATCTCCACTACCCCTGGTTGGATTCTTATCATTTTTCTCCAAAACTCTTTTCTTCCTTCCTCATTATTCCTAAGTAAATTTTAGAGGTGCAACCCAATCATGCCATTACTTTGCTAAAATATGCATGTGGATCACCACTGCCTTCAGGATAAAACTTGAATTTAGTACCATATCTTGTTTGTGACTTACATTCAAATGTCCTGACTGTCTTTCTTATCACATACTTTGTGATAATTCCCCATGTTCTTCCATAGTATCTTATCTTTCAAAATACTGCTTGTTGAGTCTAGATTTCTATTTTTCAATATTATCTATTTAATCTGTGGTTTTTCAAAGCCAGGTTCACATCATCTCTACTAAGTTTTTTGAGTTCTCAGTCCTTCCTCTCATCTTTCAGTCATATCTGAAATTCATGGGATGTCTTTTTTTGTGTATCTCAATAATAATACTAATATGCCCGTCAGGTTGTGATTTATTCTTCTGTGCTCAAAGGTAATTTTCCTACTCATCTTTCAATCCTTTGATAACTTTCTAAAAACTATGAGTCCCGGTTTCTTCATATGTTAAATAGAACCAATCTGGGCTGTTATGATGGTGTAACCAAGTAAGACCCGTAACTTAGCTTCTCCACAAATGAGTGACTTGCATTCGCTAGCCTTCTGTGTCATTGCCAGCAGCATGAGAGCGCTTTGGAGTTTAACTCCTCTATATATTCTGAAGACTTTCAAAATCCAATAGCAGGTGCTTAAAATAATATTGATAGAAAAAAAAAGAGAGAAAAAGATTAAATGAGGAAGGGAAAAACCAACAAAAGAAGACAAGAAAAAGAATTACAGCTTGAGGAGGAGCAGAAAGGTGTAGAGTAGCCGGAGCTCACATTTAAGGAGTACATTTCCCAGGTCTCATCATTTTTCTTTCCTGTCAAGACACCTGTTGACAGTGGTATGAAAGGTAACAAGAGTCCTCTCCTGGTGCTCAGCATTCTGGGAGCAACTGCACCTGTCTTCTTTCAAACAGTATTTTCTCGGGGGTCTGAAAAGTTACGGGGTAAGTCACTCATTATGTATCATAAAGCAAAAACAGAGTTATAATCTGTGTAAGCATTATTTCATTTATTGTCTTATAAGCATTTGTTGCTTCATTGATTATCTTGATGTAGCTTTTGATTCTTCTTTTATTTTGTTATAAAGGGGTCTTTGCACCTATCTTAGTCAATAATTGTAAAACTGCTATATAGTGTAGGGTTTTAAAAAAATAATGAATTTTTAACTTCCTTCCAATTTCCTTTCAAACTTTTGCTTTAGCAAAACTCTTTTCTGCAGGGGAAAATAAGTAAAGGTTAAATCCTGTTTTCAAGTTCTAATAATATTCATGGGTTAGAATGAGGTATAATTCAAATGAGTGTTCATCCTTCAGCCTTAAATACAATGCTCTATTCTTAAATAGCAACAAAAAGAGGCTTAACATTAAAAATAATAATGTCCTCAGCAAATTTCCTCCCATGGTCTCGGGTTTGGTTTTGCTCCATTTTGCTTTGATCTCTCATGCACTTTGTATTGGGGTTCTTGGTAAAACGTAGCTTTAAAGGGCGGATTTGCTACAGGGCTTCTTTAAATGTCATAGAGAAAACAACATTGGACTGGAAACCTCAGGATATGCCACAGAGTGATGAAAGGACTGGTTTCAAAAGCTCGGGTCACTTTTCTCCAAGTCCTCGATCTGCCTCATTGTGAGTATTTGTTCAGTTCTCTTAGTCTTTATTCTCGCATCATATCCTAATTTAGGGAAGTACAAATAGACAACCTAGTCACGAATGCCAACTGCTAGAAGCTCAGGTATGTTGCACTGCCAAAAGCAGACAATTACCACAGAAGGGCTGAGGACCTTTAACTTATTTTTGATATTTGTCTTCTGAATATATGTTCCCTGTCTAAATAAGTTTAGCCTGGACCTTAGTTCATGGACTTGAGATAGACTTTAACGAAAGACTTGGCCAGGGAGATGCGGAATAATCACTAAATCATCCTCCCTACAAGGTCCTTGCTTGTAAACTGGGAAAGCCTTGTCCCTGACTCATAGGATTATTGTGAGGACTAAAATAGAAAATATATAAAAAATAATTTTCAGATTCTTTGTGCATATGTGCCTTCTCAGTTCTTATATGTCATTTTATAACCACTTCATTTCTGCTTTGCATATAGTGTAATAGACACATCAGTTTCATGTGCATATTATAAGTATGAAAATCATATGTGGTTTCTAAAACAGTTTAGTGACTAGCTTCATTTGAATGAAGACTAAGATTCCGTTTACCTTGTATGGTGGAGAGGCACTGGCACAAAGTGTCTCACGTTCACACAGGGTATATCAAGTCAGGAAAAGAAGGACATGCAGGGAGGCAGGAATGGTGAGGCTCATCAGGTATGTCTCCTATGAAGTCGGGGAATAAAAGGTCTCCATAAGCTCAAAAAGTTAGAGAGTCATATCCATGCATGTTGCCACATTGCATTTGTAACGCAGCAGGTACAGACACTTGAAAAGTCTTTCTTCCTCAAATATAGTTAGTATATATATATTAGTATATATATTCCTCATTAGTATATATATTCCTCCTTTATATTTATCATTATATATAAAACATAATTAAGGAAAATAAAAATGTCACATTAACATAATTATAAGCAAAGCTTTTTTAACCCATGTTTTAGTTAAGTTTGGGTTTATGGAGATGGATCGATAGATAGAAAACCATTTTTTGCAGCCCAATTTGTCCTCCAAGATTGCGAAGTCTTTGCCTATTGAATCTTCTAGATCTTTAAATAATAAGAATTGCATAGATTTTTATCTAATATTTTTCTTTAATTTTAAAAAAATGCTTCTTTAATATTGCTTACTTCTTAATATTTTCCTCTGTGGTTAAATTTCTGAAAATGTATTAAATTCTCAACATTTGCAGAAATAAATAATCATAAAGAGAATACAAAAGAAGATCAGAGGGGAGTCTCTACTCTGTGACAGTTAACTCCTGACAGTGCAGGAGTTTACTGTCACCGAGTAGCAGCACGCGTTGTCACCAACTTACAAAATGCTGCTTCTTTTTTATTTTCTGGTCTTTATGCCTTCAGAGATGCCCTCACTGTTCAACTTTTTGATCTACTGTTCATTTTGAATTATTGTAGGTGTGTAAGGGAAGCGAGAAATCAAGGCAACAGACACTTAGTATTGAATATTAAATAAAAGTCACGTCAATGATACATTCAAATATGCTCACAATAAAAGAGAAGAAATCCATGTACTTTGGATGCCTCTCCCCAATATTTTCATATTAAAATACTTCCGGCCACATTCAGCAGTTTGGACTGCTATAAAAACCATCACAGACTAGGGAGGCTGAGGCAAGAGAATCGCTTAAGCCCAAGAGCTGGAGGTTGCTGTGAGCAGTGTGACGCCACGGCACTCTACCCAGGGTGATAAAGTGA
>CAUYON010065274.1:0-79141 GCA_963573935.1 Arctocebus calabarensis
GTATGTGGCTGGCACCTCAGACCATTGAGCCACAGACGCCGAGCCGGATTTGATAATTTTCTTTTGAGTTCTTCTTTGATCATGGATTATTTAGAAGTATGTTATTAATTTTCAAGTATTTGTAGGTTTTAGAGAGTTTTCTGTTATTGATTTCTATTTTTTTAGCTACTTTATGGCCATCGAACTTTTTTTGAATAACTTGAATCTTTTTAAATGTATCCATAGCTCAAAATATGGTCTGTCTTAGGTAAATGTTGCATGTGCAGTTGAAAAGAACGTGTATTCTTTTATTGGTTCGAGTGACCTATAAATGTTAATTAGGTCAAGTTGGCTGATAGAATATTGTTTGAGTCTTCTTTATCTCAATGATTTTCTGTGTACTTATTCTATCAAATTTTGGAGGAATATCATTAAACTCTTTGATTAAAATTATGAAATTGTCTTGCTCTGCTGTTCGTCAACTTTTGCTTTATATATTTTGAAGCTCTGTTATTAGATATATAAACATTTAGGATTATTAGATTCTCTTGATGTATTAACACTTATATCATTATGAAAAGATCTTTTAACCGTTAACAATATTCATTGCTTTAAATCTACTTTGCCTGATGATAGTATTACCACTACAGCTTTCTTTTCATTAATGTTTATGTGGCATGTAATTTTTCATACTTTTATTGTAATCTACTTTTGTCTTCATATTTAATGTGCATTTTTTGTAGGCAGCATATAGTTGGGTTTAATATTTTATCCAGTCTGATAATTTCTTCTTTTTTTTGAGACAAAGTCTCACTATGTCGCCCTTGGCAGAGTGCCGTGGTGTCACAGCTTACAGCAACCTCCAACTCTTGGGCTTAAGTGATTCTCTTGCTTCAGCCTCCCAAGTAGCTAGGACTACCGGCACCCGCCAAGATGCCCTGCTATTTTTTTGTTGCAGTTGTCATTGTTGCTTAGCTGGCCTGGCTGGGTTCAAACCCGCCAGCCTCAGTGTACGTGGCCAGTCCCGTAACCACTGTGCTACAGGCATTGAGCCAAGTCTGACAATTTCTGCCAAACTGAATTGCCAGATTGAATGTTTGCACCACTCACATGAATGAGATTATTACAATTGTTAGGCTGAAGTCTATTAGTCTATTGTCTTGCTATTTGTTTTCTATCTTTTTTTGTTTCTGTTTTCTTCTTTTTCTCCTTCTTAAAATGTATATTGAGTATTTTTTATGATTCCATTTTACCTCTTTTATTCACTTCAGGGCCAAGACTAGGGTGAGGAGACTCAGATACCTTGTGTACAAAATTAAAGAGACATCAAAAAACTTGGTAGTCAAGATAAAAATTTTAATGTAATATTTTAAAAAGCCAAAATTAATGCTAAAAATCCATGGTGAACAAGATGTCAGAATTTTAAATAAAAACATAATCAACATTTCTATTTTGACTTTGGCCTCAGCCTCTAGTATAACTCAGTAAAACATTATTACTGACTGCGGGTAACATTTTCCTGTTTCTTTTTCGCATGTCTATTCATTTTGTATTTTTATACTGGACATTGTGGATGATGCATTACAAAGACTTTACATTCTGTTTTTTTCCAGTGAAGAACATTGAGTTTAGTTCTAGAAGGCAGCTGAATTAATGGCAGTTCACTTTGATCGTGGTGAGTCTTGAATTGAGGCTGTGTTAGAATGGGCATATTTCAGAGGTTATGATCCTTCCTTCTAAAGTATGGTCCTGGAATTTCAATGGAAAGACAGGTGTTTACCAAGTTCCTGTAACTTGCCTGGGGACTTGAACTCAAACTCTCTCTCCCCAGCACTGGGCAGCACATTTTATCTCTGCTTTGCTCTTCAGCCTTTTGGCTCTTTCTTTCTTCTAGGTATTTTGCAGTCTCATTCTGTGCACCACAGTTCAGAGGTCAGCCACATATTTGAGGGCACTTGGTGCTACCTTTTTAAGCTCCTCCCACTTATTCCCTTTCCCTCCCTGTTCAATTTTCAGTTCCTCTGTGAGTCCTCTCACACCACTCTCACTTTGTGGCCCAGTAAAACAGCTGCTTTATGCTTGACGTTACTTTTTGTTGTAATCTAGAGAAAGTTTTTGGAGGAGAAGCCAAATAAATGTGGATCTCACCCACTATGATCCCTTTCATTCAAGAGCCATACTCCCTGCAGTTTCTTACCGCTCCCCCCACTGCTCCCCATTGCCTTTGAAGAGTTGTTTTTTAAAAGTTTGTACAAGGTTTATAATAGTTATTGGAACATGGGTCAGTCTGATTTAACTTTAATATTACCAGAAGGTGTTAAGTTCTTCTTGCAAATTTTTATATGTAATATTTTCTAGTGAGTTTAAAATATTTTCTTTTTTAAAAATTTAGTTAATGATTATTTATTTATTGAAATTGCTCTATGTTATAGACTCTGTTGCAACCACAGGGACTGTGGCTAAATTTTTCTCATCACTAGCAAGGCTTTGGGATTTGCTCATGGATTAGTTAAAGGTGTATTTATTTTCAAGGGTAGATAGATTTTATGGTTATAAATTTAAAAAAAATTTCAATTTGTATTCCACTGTTGTCAGAGACACATTGTATGTTATTTATTGGGAGCTTTTTAAACTTTTTATCACAGCATATAATCTAGTTTTATAAATGTTCCCATGTGTTGTTGAAAAAAGACTCTATATTCATTTGTTGGCTATGATTTTTTTTTATATATATCATTTAGGTGAAATGTGTTAAGTCTTTTCTGTTCTTTCTGATTTTTGTCTTTTTCCCCCTCATTTTCTAAAGGAAATATGTTAAAAATCTCCCATCATAATTGTGAATTTGTCTATTTCTCTTTTTCGTTTTGTGAGGTTTTGCTTTATATATAGGATATGTTATTGGGTACATGTGGATTTTTAGTTATATATTTTATTGCTAAATCTAAACTTTCATCTTTATGACATGTACCTATCACTAGCAATGCTATTTGTTTTACAAAAGCATTTTTTGTCTCATATCAATATAAGTGCATCACTTTTGTTGCATGGCATATCTTTTTCTTAATCCTTTTAATTTTATTTTTTTTGAGACAGAGCCTCAAGCTGTCACCCTGGATAGAGTGCTGTGGCATCACAGCTCACAGCAACCTCCAACTCCTGGGCTCAAGCGATTCTTCTGCCTCAGCCCCCCCAAGTAGCTGGGATTATAGGCGCCCGCCACAATGCCTGGCTTTTTGTTTGTTTGTTTGCAGCCGTCATTGTTGTTTGGTGAGCCTGGGCTGGATTTGAACCTGCTAGCTCAGGTGTATGTGGCTGGCACCATAGCCCCTTGAGCCACAGGCGCTGAGCCTTTTTTTTTTTTTTTTTTGAGACAGAGTCTCAAGCTGTTTCCCTGGATAGAGTGCCATGGCATCATCATAGTTCACTTCCAACTCGTTGGCTCAAGCAATTCTCTTGCCTCAGCTTTTCTATTTTTAGTAAAGATGGGATCTTGCTCTTGCTCAGGCTGGTCTCAAACTTGTGAGCTCAAGCAATCCACCTGCCTCCGCCTCCCAGAGTGCAAGGATTACATGAGAGGTACTGCGCCTGGCCAATCATTTTAATGTCTTTCTTTCTTTTTTTTTTTTGTAGAGACAGAGTCTCACTTTCTTGCCCTCGGTAGAGTGCCGTGGCATCATACAGCTCACAGCAACCTCCAACTCCTGGGCTTAAGCGATTCTCTTGCCTCAGCCTCCTGAGTAGCTGGTACTACAGGTGTCCACCACAATGCCCGGCCATTTTTCTGTTTTGCAGTTTGGCCGAGGCTGGGTTTGAACCCACCACCTTCAGTATATGGGGCCGGCACCCTACTTGCTGAACCACAGGGGCCGCCTTCCTTTTAATTTCTTATATTTTATTTTTTTGACAGGGTCTTTCTCTATTGTCCAGGCTAGAGCTCAGTGGCATCATCATTGCTCCCTGCAACCTTAAACTCTTGGGCTCAAGTGATCCTTCTTCCTCACCCTCCTGAGTAGCTGGGACTATAGATATGCACCACTATGTCTGGCTATTTTTTCTCCTAGTTTTTGTAGGGATGGGGAGATGCTGTCTTACTTTTGCTCAGGCTGGTCTTGAACTCCTGGCCCGAAGCTATTCTCCTGCCTGGGCCTCCAGGATTACAGGTGTGTGCCACCACGCCTGGCCAGACTTTGTTATATTTTTTCATGTCTAGAAGTCTTTATTATTTAGTTGGATAACTTGTTCCATTTTCATTTAATAGCATTACAAATGAATTTGGTTTTAAATAAATCACCTTATTATAATATCTGCTTTCTACCTATTCTAGTATTTTTCTCTTCTTCCTTGCTTCCTTTTAGATGAAGTATTTTTGTTATGATTCCACTCCCCCATGGACTTAGAATATACTCTTTTAATATTCTTTTAGTGGTTAAACTAGAGATTGAAACATGTGTCCTTGATTTATCAAAGTTTAATATAAATTACTACTTTTACTTCTTCCTTAAAAATAGAAGGCTGTTAGCATACCTTCTGTTTATCTGCTTTCAGTATATAGACTATTACTGTAACATATTTTTAATTCCAGTGAAACGTTATTATTATTGCTTGATGTTTCTTTAGGCTTTCCCAGATAATGACTCTTTATGTTGCTCTTCATTGTATTCCGCATCTCCCTTAACATTATTTTGATTGTTCATTCTTTCTCTCCCTACCTACTTCTCTCTTCATCTTTCTTTTCACTGCCTCTCCAATTCTCTCACTCCTCCCACTACCTGCCCCCACCCAGACATAGTTGAGTTCCAGGACATGAGGTACACACGTGATGAAATCCTACTGTGTACATTTCAGGTGCTGCTGGAATATCCCATGTACTTATCTTAAAGTTTAGTTTAACTAATTTCCTCAAAGCAAGGTCAATCTTTTTTTTTTTTTGTAGAGACAAGAGTTTCACTTTATGGCCCACAGTAGAGTGCCATGGTGTCACACAGCTCATAGCATCCTCCAACTTCTGGGCTCAGGTGATTCCCTTGCCTCAGCCTCTGAGTAGCTGGGACTATAGGTGACCACCACAATGCCCGGCTATTTTTTTGTTGCAGTTTGGCTGGGGTCAGGTTTGAACCTGCCACCCTCGGTATATGGGGCTGGCACCCTACTCACTGAGCTACAGGCGCTGCCCATCAAGGTTAATCTTTTTCTTTTAATAACCTAATAAGGTGAGTATACCTTAGGGTATGCTTGGTCTACATTAAATTTTCCCTAAATCATTGCTTGGAAGAAATCTGGGTGACAAGAGTCAAGTAATTAACAAAGAAAAATCATGATGTTATCCCTGGGGGTGAGGGGATCTTCAAATCTTGTTGTCTGTGTTGAATTTTACCAGAATGTATTCTAAAAGGCACATTGCATTTATGTAGAAATAGCAACAAAAATTCAAGCTAACTTTAAAACTTCTCAAAAGGATATATCTAATATATCAGTCAATGTGAGGAAGAAATAGGAAAATAGCAGCAGCTGGAACGGGGACGATCTGACAAAGAAGCAGACAACCAGGAGTTTCAGGTGAGCTTAGAGTTCACTTAAACCAAAATTCTCATTTTACAGAAGAGGACACAAAGGCTGAGTGACTGAGCCTTACAGAGAAGACTCAGCCAGAGAGGCTGAGTGACTTGTTTTCGGAGGTGGGTAGTATCAATGAGATGGAGTTGTTGTGACCTCCAGATGTGATGTTCTTGTCCTCTAAGAGTTGTGGCCTCTGATTCTCAGTGACCCTTTAACCCCCTTTGGTATTTGAGGTTTCAGATTATATTTTTGACGTGTCCAGTAGAACGTGCAGCATTTAATACTAACGTACAGTGTACATACTAGCTGATAGCAGTGGAGCAACAGAGATTGTTTTCTGACAAAAATCAGCCAAGCTTTAGGAGAGGTGAGACTTTAGGTATAGGGAGGGATGAAGAAAAAAAACTCCTTTGTGTCATTATGGAGTGTGCAGAAAAGGCCTGTGGACTTAGATCCTGCCACACACAAACTATGTGTATCATTTACTTGATGTGAAATCAACTAGCAGGACCTAATATCATTGTGTTCTCTAGTCTCCAAGTATCCATCACAATGTGGTGTTCCCCTTCCATGAATTATAGTTGTTGTTGGAGAGCAGCTGCCTTGCTAAGGACTTCACTTTTTACCCCTGCTGTTTTGAAGGGACCACGTGCCTGACTGCTGGCAAATAGAATTGAGTGGAGAGGACTGATGCCAGTTCCAGGTTTGGCCCCTAACTACTTCCATTCTATCCTGCATGCTCTCCTCCCTGTCAGCTGCATGTTGATGCTCATAGAAACCTTGGAGGGAAGCGCCAGGTCCCTAAATGACTACCAGGAACAGAACCACTGCCTCCATTGCTACCATTTGAACTTTACATGAGTTATGAGCAAGAAAAAGACTTCTGTGTTGAGCCATTGAGATTCTGGGGGTTACCTGTTAGATGTCAGTGACATCTAACTTGACTTACAAAATTTAATGTCTATTTAAAGTAGTGGAAGCAAAGCTTGTGAGAAGGGAAGGGCAACACCCAATGAAACCAAAGATCCTTAGCATGTGTTAGTTCATCAAGCAATCAAACCTAAGGTCAAGATATAGTGTGGACACCTTTTCCCACAGAACACCCTGAGAATTGAAAGTTATATAGTAGTTGCATTTTATTACTTATAAAACATTACCTCAAAATATAAACTACCTCATGGACCCTAATTCTCTGCATGCACCAGGCTCATATAAACGATAATATCATCTGTTTTCTGGAAGAAAATATTAACATCTGTTAAGATCCCCTGCACAGAGAAGAATCTTTTTCTGGGAGATGTTCCTGCACTCATATTCAACTTCCGGGTGAATAAAACTAAGGTTTTTTTTTTTTGCTTCTTCCAAAAATATCATTTATTATATAACATTTACTACTTGAAAAAGAATCCTAGCATATTTTCATGAGTAGTAATTAGAACAGTAAGTTTTCATGTAAGGGTCCTTTTCTCTGTTGGATGTACAGGACCCTGGGATTCTTTCATGATTTAGTCACACGGAACTTGGTCAGCTCCTTCCAATGCTCCCAGCACTCACAGGGGCTGCTTTTTGTTTGGAAGGAAGTGGTGCCAAAGAGTTGGTTTGCTAGATTTTGACTTTCTTGTTTTAGAGTGGCATTTGCAAGTGCTAATTCTATGACAATAGTTACTGGATTTTTTATTTAGTCTGGAAACATGAACAGAGATTTCCAAGCCACTGGGTGGTGGGGGCAGAAGAGCAGCATCCTTGGAGGCTGTAAGTGTGAGTACCCACTGGTGCTGCCACCTGCCTCCCAGGAGTTAGGGACACCAAAAACAATCATCTATGGTCGATCCTTAAGTTGTTTTACAGGAAAACATGAGGAACAGACCCGGAAGGCCAGTGGTGCACCACAGTGAGCCTGGACTCAAAGTTCCACAGCCAAGGCTATTCGCATAACCCTACTTACTACTCATCAGAGCTGCTAGTTGGCTTCCCCAAACCAGAGATCAACTGTTCCGGGGGAAGGTACTGGTAGGGTTCTCTGTAAGACTCACACAGGACATGAAGAAAACTAGCTGTGGGCAACACAGAGATGAGAAAAACATTGGCTATAATTGGTTGGAGGAGAAGTCACCCAGTGTAATAAGCACAGGCTTTGGAATCCAACAGACCTGGGTTCAAATCCCAGTACTGCAACCCTATTTAGCTGGGTAGCCATGGGCAAGGTCTTTTCTCCGATCCTTCCTCCTATAATTGGGTCTAAATACTCACCATCCACCCAGGACTGCTCTGAGGATCAAATGGAACAAGACGTCTGCTAAGAGGAAGGCTGTCAAGAAAGGAAGGCCAGTCAGAAAAGCTTCTGTGCCATGCTTAGTGGGACCCAGAGGGGAGGGTCCTCTAGTTGTTTGGATCTTATAACAGCAATAAAATTCTTCATTTTAGCTCAGTCTCTCTTTGAAGTACTTATCTTCTTTTCCATTCTGGTACATCCTAAGAAAAGATTACAAACAATTCTAAAATTGAAACTTAACTCCATTTCAGGACAGCAGATTGCCCTGGGCTCCTGGATGGGGATAGAGTGACTGGTAGAGGGGGGCTTTGGAACTGGGGAGTGCGTTAGTTGGAAAGAGCAATTGCAGCATCCAGATAGGGGCAGTTATGCTAAGACTGGAGGGGGACGTGGGGAAGTCATGCCAGAGAAGTGTTTGTGCTCTTTCTTCCCTTGCTGTATCTCTATTAATATATTTTGGGTTGCTCTATTGATATTTCAAAATGTTAAAAGTCCTTCCCTATCCCAGCATTTTTATCATTAAAATGACCCACCTGGTTCATCTTTGCTCCTGCAGAGATTCAACATTGTCTTTTTGTTTTCAGAAATAAAGCCACTGCCCTGCACCTGCGTCCATCCCTGCTGGGGCCTGGAGCACACCTGCAGGCGCTGATTTTCCTGGACCACACTAGGAGCTCTGCAGTTAACAGCCCTGCTGAGTCCTCAGCCCTAGGAGGCCCCAGAGACTCCCTGGTGCTGATAGCAGGTGGGGGCCTCTCAGGCAGAGCCCTACAACAATCTCAGTCGTGTTGGAGAGAGTAGGGTTTTGGGCCCATCTGTTGGCAGGAGGGGTGCTGGGCTGCCCAGGGCCAGTAGGATTTGGGGAATTGAGGTTCTGGGAGTCCCAGACGTTAGTCTCACTGTAGCCCAATTCTGTCATTTTCAAGTTTTCTTCCAGCAGAGAAAACAGTAACATCCCCCAGGTACAGATTTTTCAGGGCTCTAGAAGAATTGGGAGTTTCTCTCTAAATAACAATGAGAATTTGTTCTGAGCCTCTGTGGTAGAAGAAATGAGAAAGGAAATGATTCCAAAAGGCAAAAATAAAGTGGCTTTTAAGTATCAGGTTATCATGGCCATGTCTTTTTTAGTAAGGAAATGTCTGATCTGGGGCAGCTGCTGATGAGCTCTTTGCCCTCCTGCCCCAGTTGCAGATGGCAAACTGAGCCCTTGATGTGAGTTGTGATACTTAGTTTTGCTACAGGCTGTCTTTGGGGTAAGTGACAGAGAATTCCTATGAAGACAAATCCATACTGGTCCGGTAACCCTCCACCTACGCAAAGCCAGGTCAAATGCCCTATGCTAACGTCTCTGCAATGTGAGGTCAGAGTGAGTTTTTCAGTATCCTTTAAACAATGCAAATCCTTGCTTCCAGGAGATAGTTCGAAAGACAGAATTGAAGGACTCCAAAGATAATTTTCAATAATCCCTCTTGCTTTTTTATTAACTAAAAGTAGAAAAAACTTAAACCTCTTGGGAGCAGCATTTAATACACAGAGAAAGCCAAAAGAAGCAGGATTACCTACCTTCTGCAAGGCTGAGTGAAGAATGAACACTTACAGGAAGTGTGTTTGAATGGAACTCTGGAAGCCCTGGCCATACTAAATGGGCAGGACTTACAGAGATGAAGGGGGTCTTTATGACCTGGGTAGACGCTTAGGTTGGTGGTTAAGTAGGCAGGCTCTGGATGATTCTGCACTCAGCAACCCATTCCCCTGGGTGACCTTGGGCAAGACACAGACTCTGTGTCATAGGAAAATGGGGATAACAGTAGTAGCACCATCATGGGACTAGTAGGTAAGCAAAGCAAACTAGCCCAGGCTGGCCCTTTGAGGCCTCTGGTCACTCTTGTTATTATCAGGCGGCCCTACAACTATCTGTACCTACACTGGCATGTAGAAGAGATTTTGATATCTGCACAAATTTTAAGTTTGTGGAAACCACCTTTTGGTCTTATTTCTCTTCTCCCTCTTCCTCACTTTGGTCTATCCATCTGTTCCTTCTTTTCCCTTTTTCTACCCCTAGTCTTGGTACTTCACTCTCCTGCTCTCCCAGAGTGGGAGGTGCCTGGTTCCAGAAAGAAAAGGTTCTTCTGGGCAGCCTGTGGCCCTCTCTCCAGTTGCTTCCATGCTTAGCACAGCCAGTGACCAGGTCCAGCCTGCTCCCAGGCCTCTCCTTGCTGCTTGCTGCAGCGTACCTCCTGTGCCCAACAAGAAGCATGTCAGAACCAGAGTCCTCTGTCTTCCAAAGGCAGCTCGCTGGCTTCATTCTCCCAGTCCCCAGTTCTCCATGCTGAGAATGCTCTACCTCCTCTTGTTTAATCTTGCTCCTGGCTCTCACTTTGCAGACTTGGCCCAAATCTTTAACTCCTCGTGCATCTCAGGCGGTCTCCACAACCTTTGCTCTCAGCAACCCTGCCCTAGAATGCCCTGCAACCCCATTGCTATCCTTTCACAACAGCAGAAATTGTATCACTGTCTTAATTGGAATCTCAGGACATTGTCCAATACCTCCTCCTTCTAAAGAAAAAGCATCGTTCATGTCATTTATTCTGAGAACAAAAATCATCGAGAGAAAGTCATTTCAATTGCAGCTTGTTTGCCAAGACCCACATTCCTCCGAACCACATGGAAGGGCCTCAGGAACTTTAATTCACCCCACTTTTCACAGGCCCCAGTCAGAGGCTTCCACTGACCATTCCACAGTTTGCAGTTATACTCCAGTCCTCAGATTCTCCATTCTTCCCCAGAAGGGCTAACTGAAAGCTTTGTTCTATGCTCAGATAAGCTGGTCTGGGATAGTATGGATCTGACATCTTTAATAACCAGATTTGACTTCTGCCTAGTAAATGCCTTTGAAGAGACACGGCTACTAGGGGAAGAGGCAGAAAGGTTAGATTTAGTGTCTTACGGTGATGACCTTGGATTCACACTTTTTTCTTTTTATTAATTGTTTTGATCAACCAAATGAATAAAGGCTACCCTGTCAAGCCCTCAATATTCTCTTAATTTGAGGGAAGGTCTGATTTTGCTTTGTTCAGTTGGGGCAGCAGCGTGTGTGTGTTTGTGATGTTTCAGTGTGCTTTCTCTTCGTACTAGTAATAAATCTCTCTCCCTCACAGCAGTGTGAAGGATGATGATTGCTTTTTGTGGTGCCTAATACATTGCTTTCCACTCAATGACTATTCCTACCTGACTCCCATTCTAACCCTGAGGGAATCTGGATTCACAGAGGAATAGAATTCTTACAGAATCTGGAGTATGATTGTAATTTTACTTTTGAAGCACCCGTGTCCCAGAGGAATAGCCAATGATGGATGCCACTGTCAGAAACCCAGATGCACACATTCATGTATCAGCCAGGAAGTTACATAAACAGCTCACCCAGCAGGCCAGCGCTGACTCACCCATTTGCTCCCCTATGGGAGGGGACATATCAGGAAGCCCAGGGCAGCAGCAGGAAACAGACAAAGAAGGAGTTAGGAGAGGAGAGTTCTTTCAAGTCCACCCAGTTTTTTTCCTTCCTCATTTGCTGAGGGCAGCAGCAACAGGCTACAATTGGGGTTTTGTAGTTATATTTTTACGTGCCCAGCATCGTGGGCAGCTGTTTGGAGTGTGCTGGCAGTCTGTGTTCATGGTGCACGTAAATGGAAACACTCAGCTCTATACACACACCTTTATCCTTACATAGTACAGAGGATGTCTACATTTTCTTTTGGGATGAATGGGTCCTACTCAGGCTAAGTTCACGCTATGCTATTTAGTTTCTTCGGAGAGTGAGTCTATGTTGATTCCAGCAGGATGGGGCTGCAGAGTTTGGTTGCTAAGGTGTCTGAAAAATAAGGCGACTACTAGGGTGAAAGAGTGGAGGGTCCTGCAGGCCCACAGTAGCGCGTGAGTGTGAGGGTGGTCTATCGGTAGCGGCAGGCCAAAGCATTGACGTTCTTGACCACATAAAAGCCCATGGTGACTGGAGGGATGACCAATGTCCGGCCGGCCCGCAGGGGGCGGGGCTTCAATTCTGGGAGGGTCCCGTCGTCCACCATCACTAAGGGCTGGCCATTCAGCTGCACTGACCTATGGTGAGGAAAAACAGTTTGGGACTCATTATTGCATTGTAAGGGAGCCAGCACAACAAGCCCGGGTAGCCCAGGGTTGCCTGCCAGTCTGACACACACTAACGCTGACACTGGCTATGCCCTGGTTCTAACTGGGTGCTTTACTTTAATAACTCATCCAGATATCCCAACAACACTCTGAGTAAGTAACTATCACTATCCCCTTGTTATCTAGAGTGGCTGAGTGACTTGCCCAAGGTCAGACAGCTTAGAGGTCTGGGAGCCAGGATTTGAACCCAGGTATCTAGCTGGCAACTCAGTTTCACTTTTCCACCTAAAGAGTTTTCACCTGTGGAATGATGCATGCACTTAAGATTGTTTTGGAAATAGCCTATATAACTACTATCTTCCATGAATTTGCTATATTAGAGAATTGGGATCATGGTACCATCTAGGGTTATTTTGAAGGGGGACAAGACATATTTAACAACTCTATTTTTTCTAAGCTAAGGATGAGTATATTTAATATTCAGCAGATATTTCTATTTTAGCAACACAGCAGAGTAGGTGATAAAATAGGTATTTGTGGTCACAATGCGCTTATCTTTCTTGCTTTTATTCTTTCTGTGTAGTCACCCTACGAAATTGGACCACATACATAGCAAACTTAGAAAAGAGAAACAGGCCATGTTAGGTTGGATGAGGGAAATGCCACCTATTACTGTCTATGGTACAGAATCCAGTGTCCCTGCTGTTCCTGACAGCCATGTACCCAGGTAGAAACTCAGGTTTGCGGTCAGTAGAATAGGCCAGAACCAGACCACCAGCTGGAAATAAGGTTGTGAGTTCAGAAAATCAACACTGCATAGTGATGACCGTTTCTGGGCCTTGTCCAACCTTCAGTGTGATAACATTGCAGTGATATCATCCAAGCTGTCAAGAGAATAAAATGTTATAAATTGATACGGAGGTCTTTGTTCAGTGTTCCTCCTGTGCTGTGAACGACAGTCAGGCTTACAGAGAGATAATCAGATGCATGCCCAATAGAGCAGTGAGTGCCTAGAGATAAGAGAGTTATAAATTGCTCTCAGTGGAGAGCTAGACAGAGAAGAGCTCCAGGCCTGGCCCCACCTGGCCACGTTTGGGCTGGAGCCAGATCTGCCAGGCCAGAGGGAGCAGCTTCCACCCCTCACCTCTTGTTGTAATGACTGAGAAATAAATGAGTGAGCAGGGGACTTCTGTGCAGAGCCAGGCCTACCTAGGGAAAGAGTGTGTGTGTGGACTGGGGAGAATTGAAAGCTGAAGGCTGGTGTTGACCTCATCAAATATTCAAGCTTTTACTTCCAAATGTGAGGAATGATCCCCTCTAGTGAAAATAGCCTACTCTTTGTATTGGGAGGCAGGGTAAAGAGAGGGGTTTAGTTATAAAAGAAACCAAGATGCGTCTTCTTAATGTATTCTCGTTATTTGTTTCAGGTTATGGTGAATGTTCAACTACTAGACATATGCTCATCCAAATACAAGTTCAATAATACTGATTAATCTTTCCAAAGCATACTCAAATTTTCATCAATTTTTGGCTGGAAAACCTTCAGTGGTCTTTTCTCTATATAGAATTAGATATAAACTCTGTCCCTGAAGATTAAGATGTCCCAGAGTATCGACATTTTTGGGTTCTGGGGCGTGCAAATCAAAGTGTGATAAGCAAACCTTTAAAATCTATACTAATAATGAGCAGTTATTCTGGAATAGGCCTCACTCTGATTTCCTTATTGGTTGGTTAAAAAGCTAACGTGGGTATGAGTTGAACCAGGCTGAAATCTCTAATTCCTAGAGCCAGGTCATTAACTTGCTAGATGGCTTTGGCAAATCCCTTAATCTCACTGCCCTGCAGCCTTCTCATCTGTAAGATAGTTATCTAGGCTATAGTGCAATGAAATTAAAAAAAAGTATAAAAGTGCTTTGAAAGCACAATGAGCCATGTAAGTAAGAGATGGCATTTTGTTATTCTTTTCATTATTATTTTTTAGACAGAGTCTCTCACTCTGTTGCCCTGGGTAGAGGGCTGTGGCATCATAGCTCATAGCAACCTTAAACCTCAAACTCTTGGGCTCAAGCAATCCTCTTGCCTCAGTCTCCCCAACAGCTGGGACTATAGGCCACCGCCACAATGCCTAGCTATTTTTACAGATGAGGTCTCGCTCTTGCTTAGGCTGTTCCTGAATTCCTGAGCTCAGTGACCCACCCTCCTTGGCCTCCCGGAGCTCTACAATTACAGGCATGAGCCACCGCGCCTATTCTTTTCATTGTTGTGGAAGGTGTACTTTTTGGTCCTCTGTTGCACTGATACTTTGCATAGCTCCCTTCTGGAAACCTCTTCCATTGGCTCCCATAGTCTGTCTCTCTTGCTCTTTCTCTAAATTTTCCTCCTCCATTTCCGGATATTTCCTCTTTAGTGGGGAAATTTTTCCCCTCTATGTGCTTCTCAGAACCTAGGCTTCCTGAGGCTTTGCGCTGGGACTCATCTCTCCTCACATTCTGTGCTGTTCCCCAGACCCATGACTTTGATTACTCCCCACACGTCGATGCTTCCCAAACCTGCATCTCAGGCCTAGATCCTCCTGAACTTAATTATCTCCACTCAGCTGTCCACAACAACTTCAAAGTCACTGTGTCTAAATTAAAAATCTCCTCAGATTTTGTCCCTACCTCTGCTTTTAAAAAAATTTTTGTGATAACACCACCATTTATCCAATCACCCAAGCTCGAAAGCCGGGAGTCTTCTGAGAGTTTTCCAATTCCCATGTCAGAGGTCACTAAGGCAAATCAGTTTTACCCTTTAACGTTTTTCAAATCTGCTCCATTTTCTCCATTCATTTTAGTTCAGAACTTGCCTCCTAACCTGTCTCTGTGCCATGTTGCTGACACAGCAGTCTGTTGTCACTGCACTGCTTCAACAACTCCCTGTCCCGCCTAAATATGGACGGTGACCAGCTCTAGCTGCGTCTTCAGACTCAGGTTTCCTGTTCTCCTTACTCCAACACTTACTATGGATCATTCCTCTGGGAATGGGCATGAGATGAGTTAGCAGTTATTGTAAGGCTTTCATTAATGTATGTACACATGAAGATTGGTTTAGAATGAAAACATAATGCCCTTCACATATATGAGGTAAATATTTCTCAAATGAAACAAGTAGATATTATTGGGATTAGAAAACACAAATTCATTTAAAAGTGTAGTAAACATTTTTTAAATCTAAATGCTGGTTGACACTGTTGGGATTAAAAGGACACAAGTTGGGCAATGCCTGTGGCTCAGTCGGTAGGACGCTGGCCCCATATACCGAGGGTGATGGGTTCAAACCCGGCCCTGGCCAAACTGCAACAAAAAAATAGCTGGGCGTTGTTGCGGGCACCTGTAGTCCCAGGTACTTGGGAGGCTGAGGCCAGAGAATTGGCTAAGCCCAAGAGCTGGAGGTTGCTGTGAGCTGTGTGAGGCCATGGCACTCTACCAAGGGCAATAAAGTGAGACTCTGTCTCCAAAAAAAAAGACAAGTTTATCTAAAACAGTTATACAGGTCCCAATTTTGGGTGGAGGAGGGAGGGAGGTATTAGATACTTCTTTCAAGAAAGAGAATTTAAAAGGACAATTACTATAATGTGGAAAGGCCATGACATTTGTTGACATTTAAAAGGAACCCTCAGACTGTAGAGGTTGAGCACCCTTGCCCAGCATGACCAAATCAAATGACTTATAGTTTTGCTTCCGGGTCATTGCACATGGTGCTGCCTTCCCCTGGAACACAGCCAGGCTTCCAAGCTCACCACAATGGACACTTATGGAGTCTGCTCAGGGGTTGCCTCCCCTGAGGAACCTTCTCTGACCCCTGGGTTGCATTAGGAGCCCCCCGTTAGGCTCTTTTAGTGCCCCAAACTTACCCTTGAGCATGGTCTCTACCTCACTGAATTGTGATTTACTTGCCCTGCTCCCGACAGGGCTGTGCATCCTCAGTGCCTAAAAGAGGCACTTGGCAGAGAGTGAAGAAGACTAGGTATTTTTTGAATAATTAATGGACTTTTGAGGCTCTTTTGCATTATTTCTGATCTTCCTGGGTTGAGTTTCTCCAGCTCTAAAACAACTCCCTGGAGGTTTGCCAGCGTCTTTACAGATTTCATTAACGTATTAATTACTCTTTCTCTCAGGCATGGAGATGTTAGATAAGATCTGAATTATCACTTATTCTCACAGTTACTCACTAGATACCTTATCCCAACCTGACACGAGGCCATTGATCATTGCTAGTGTTTTTTCATCCTTGGAAAAGATCTATACAACCATCTCCTAGCTAAGCCAACGTGAGTTAATTTTGTGAGTAAGGTTTTGTGAGACCTTGAGTCATCGTTATGTCCTTATCTACAAAGTCCCTTCATTATAAAGATGGACAACAGGCTTTATCACTCCATTATATTCTTCTTGCTTATGTTTTTCTTTTAATATTTATCTTATTACCCAATGAAGTCATATCAGGCTGAATATAACAACAGTCTTTCATTTATATACATTGAACGGGTTAAGTTTGCAAACACAATCACATTAATGATGAAAATCACTGATTATGGAACACCATTTATGGAAAAGGCACTATGTGATGATTTACTTTGACTACATCATCTAGTCCTTACAAGAACTACCTGAGGTAGGCGTTAGCATCCCCATACTACAGACGAGTAAATCAAAGTAAGAGGTGTACAAATTCACCTGAGTTGTACAACCAGAAAGAGTCAAAGCAAATACCTGACTGATGCCTTTCACCACAGTCCCATCTGGCCTTCCTTGCCCCATTGTAATTGCTAAAGAGTCCTGGGCAATACACAGGGCAGTACTATTATTATTGCAACTTTACTATTGAGATGAGGTCTGAGAGGTTAAGTGGCCTTGGCAAGGTCACGTAGCTAACAAGTAGCTAAGCAAGGTCTCAAATTCTGGCCTCTTGACTTCTTTCTACTATTTCATGTTATTTCTCTAAATTCCAGGTGGTGCTCATCAGGATCATGTTTCTTTCTTTGAAAACCTTTCTTACCATATTTTCATCATATTCTGGGCCCACCTTACTGGCCTAAGACTTTGCAAACCAAATGCTACATGATCCCGTCTAAGGCTGAACTATTTCTCTTAATTCTGAAACTTGCCCGAATTGCTGAGGGTATTTAAATTATCCAAATATTAGGACAACTGCATTTTATAGTCATCTGTTTTCACAAAGTGTGAGTTGCCCTTTAATTCTTAAACCTGTTTTCTTAATTTTATGTTATTTGAAAAGGGATTCTATGTGTCATTTTGGAGTCAAGCCTTCTGGTCCCCAGGTCTCCATGGGAGCCCCTTGGCCGGGTCACACCTGCCTCCCGCCTGTCTACAATTTGTGGTCTTCAAGTCTTATCATGGTTCTCCACAGCCATGGCAAAGTTTCGATTATTCTGAGGTCTCGGGGAAGCAAGTCTAATGAGTATTTCCTTTCCCAGTCTTGAAGATTTGCTGAACTCTGGTCTGGCCAGTGGGGACTTCTGTGGGAGAGTGTGTGTGTTTATCAGGAGCAGCCCTGGGAGCTGGTGTCTGGCTTAGGATGGTATATTTAGGGGCCTTTAGTGAAGGAGAAAGGACTTAAAGAAAACCGGTCTGCCTCAGCCATTCTCAGAAAGTTATTCACCTTCTCTGAGTCTAGGTTCCTCCATCTGTGAGGTGAGGGGTGACAGACCAGATGAACCCTAAAGAACCTTCTAGTTTAACTATGTTTCCGGCAGGTTGTCTACCCCTAACAGCTAACCTGAGGCAAAGTTTAATGCCAAATTTAAACGATTCTGTAGAAGCAGAAATCTGATCATGACATTGACCTAAATATTCATTGGTCAATAAACATTGTCCAAGTCCCTGTGGGAAGACCCTTCTCTCCTTCTCCAGCCCCCTAGCGGTTTGCTCTAGATTCTGTCCCTTCCAGTTCCCCTCCATCCAGTGTCTTTAATTTCTCCAATCACTGTCTCTCTAATCTCAGGCTTTTTACATGTTTTTCCCTCTGGCTGGAACTTTCTCCATACTGTCTCCCTTCCCTCCCAGTTTCCTTCTGGAAGTCTCTTACTTGTCCTTCAGGCCATTGGTGCTCTCATAGTAGCCAGCATTTCTTGAGTCTCCACACCTGTCATGTGGTCTTGCGCTGACTGCCCGTCCTCTCCCGATAGAGAGGAAGACCAAGTGTTTGTCTTATTCAACCTTCACGCTCCTCTCCACCCACTCAAACAGGACATGGTCGATAAAAGGACCATCTGGAGATTAATATGTGGGAAAAAGAACTACCACCTAGACGGAAAAGGCAGCTGATGTTTCTGGACAATAAATGTGCAGGTCTGGGTATATTCGCAGTCACTTCTGGTCTGGGTTTCTGATTGTTAAATGATGAGAGAGAGGGAGGGAGGGATGTGGGGAGACGAAAAACGGAGGGAGGAGAGAAAGAATCTGAGTGTGTGTGTGTATGGGCGTGGGGCAGGGGCTAGCTATCCAGCTCCTTTTGCTCCTTAAAAGTCAGCAAACATTCTACCTGACTCAGGTCTGCCGTGCTTTCCTCTGCGCCACCAGAGGTCACTCTTGTCCTACACAACGGTGCCGGGACTGCCAGACTCCGCAGTGGCTCCCGGGAAGCCGAAGCGCGACCGCCTGTCCCCCCAGCCCGCACTCCAGTCCCGGGAAGGCCGGGAGATGTGCCCTCAGTTTGGCCTCCCGGAGGAACAAATTACCGTATCAATCAAATCCCAACCAAAACATCATTGCGGTCCACTTGGCAGGCGACTCATCTGGAATGTGGCCTGACGTTAAGAAAACGTGCGAAGCTGGGCTGTAATTCCTGCCGCGGTGCCGGCTTCCCCGCCAGTGTGCAGAGAGCCGCTCCCCGCGCACCTGCGGCTCGGCGGCGCCTGCGCAATTACGTGCCGGGCTCTCCCGGGTTCGGGGTTCACAAACGCCCCTTCCCCAACCCCGTGGGCCTTGCACCTGTTTGTGCTTTGCAGGCCCCCAATGCCCCCTCGCTGAGTTAGGAAGCTAGTATGTGCAGCCGCCCTGCCCTTCTCCAGGTCAGGGGCAGTTTAGATCCAGAGGGGGCCCAGCCAGGTTTAAAGTCAGAGGCAGTTTGTTTGGTCCCTCTCCTACTCCAGGAGAGGCTGTGCATCTGGGAAGCTGAGAGAGGAAGTTCGTTTGAAATTGCCACGATTGATCCCTACTGGGCTGAGGAGAGCTGTCTGGGGTGCTCCCCCGCGCGGGTGCTGTCCTGGTCCTACGCAGGCAGGGCAGGGGCAAAGGCTCTAGCATACTCTCTGGGGCCCGCACACTCCTCAAAGGTCATGGGGAGGATTACTTGTTTCTAGTGAGTCCTGAAGCTTTTCTCCTATGTGCATTTGACTCTACTTGGAACCTGGTAGAATCTGTCAAAAAACAAATAAAAACAAAAGGAACCCCTGGTTTTCCAGGCCCCATCAGACGCAGCCTCCTCCTCTGGCTTTGTCTGATACTCTCAGCTGGAAGAGAGAGGCACGTAATCTACAGCTCCTGTTTAGGTCCCTCTCGGCCTTACTTCATCTGTGTGCTTGGGGACATTTTTGTCAGCTACACTGACTTGGTTTAATTTTCAGCAGTACATGGCTCAGTGCCTTCTTGCCTTTGATAGCAGTTCAATTAATGCTTGTTGAGGTCCACTCAATTAACCTTTCTAGGAGTTCAATGTGTCTAGCTGTAAATACCAATCTTTTTTCCTCAAGCAACGTCACTTTATTTACTTATTTATTTTTAGAAACAGGATCTTCCTTTGTCAAGTGCAGTGGCCTGATCATAGTTCACCGTGTGTAACTTGGAACTTCTGGGCTCAAGAATACTTCCTGCCTCAGCCACAGGCATGCACCACCACATCTGGCTAATTTTTAAATTTTTTTGTAGAGATGGGATTTTGTTGTGTTTCCTGGGCTGGTCTTGAATTCCTGGTCTCAAGTGATCCTCCAGCCTTAGCCTCCCAAAGTGATCATTACTAAAGAGAGGTGACTGTAAGAGAGAGAAAATGAGAAAGAGTCCTGTTCCTATTACCCCTCCAACTGAATACCCTCTCTTTGAGGTTCCTGATCAGAGACATTGGGGGAGGGGGGCTTGTTGAGATTATTTGCCCTTCATTTTACCCTTTGAGGGGCATACTGAAATGAAGAGTTTTGGTCTAGCTTCTGTGTCACTGACAAGAGAAAATACTAGGACTCCTTTATACAAGTAGAGCTGAGGGGATTATAGTCAAGTTGGCATAGATATAGACTTTCTATATGTAATGTGGTGTAGGGGTCAGGTTTGATCTGAGTACTGTCCAAGACTGTGTATTAGTGGTCCAAGTCTTAGTGGGATTCTGCCATGTGCTTCTAATGGCTTAAAATAACTTAGCACACTTGGCAGGCAAGATAACCCCCTAGCTAAGGAACCTGGATTTATACTGATATTGTTAACTCCCGACAGATGAGGGAATCATCTCGGGGCTGTTTGGGAAGAAAACTTGATTCTGCAACCATCTCGGAGCACCATGTCATAGGCATATTACATTCAAAACACAGGACACAACAGGAACCAACTATAAAATCCATGGAGACTTTAGTATGTAGTTTACTATGTTCCCTTTCCATTGTAAAGAACTGGTGCCATCAACATCAACATTTACAAGTGGTGTTTAAGGGGCATTACTCACATCCCCACTATTCTTTTTGTTGTACAAATTCAATTATAACTGATTTAGTCCTTGCCCTCTAAGACAGAAAACACTGAAATATGTAAATAAGTGACCAGACACACCATAATAAACATAATAAACACATTCCACAAAGAGCGGGAAAGAAGAGAGATCAAACTTAGTCTGGATTTTGATGCCTTCTGCCGTCTGGCCTTAATATATCTTTGTGGCCTTCCCTATCACCCCACAAAGCATTCTATATTCGAGTTACATGAGAGGATTTGTTACTTCCCAAACAAAATGAGCCCTGTACTTCCAAATCTTTAGTGAGCTGATCTTGTTGCTTGAAGTTTCTTTTCCTACAGAATTTCCTAGAAATATGGCTCATCCTTCTAGCCCCAGCTGAATAGCTCTAAGTCCCAAAGACTTCCCAGATTTTCAAGTCAGAATTTGTCTCTCCCTTCCCCATGCTCCCAAACTCCTGTATTAATCCTCATACCAGCCCTAATTGTATGGAGCTGGAGGGGACAGTGTGGAGGTCAGAAGCATCCCTTTTACAGGTAGTTTACAGAAAGGGTGGAGTAAAGAGAATTAAGTAGGGGGCTAGGGGTTTGTGTGCACATGTGTACACAACATGCACAGACAAGCTTTCCATATGTAAGATTCTGAGATATGGTCTATAAGCCATATCCCAAATTAGTTCCATTACTACATGGTCATGGCTTTCTGGATACCTATTTAACGAGATAAATATCTCAGTTTTATTAGCTTTTGACAAAGTGTTCCCTATAATATCAGGTTCATTGGTGTAACCTCCAAAAAGGAAAAGTAAGATGTCCCAGGTGGCACAGGGGCTCTGTTCCAGGGCCCACAGATGTCAAAATGCAAGGTGTGTGGTGTCTCTGAATCATTCTTGCAAAGGTAAGCAGGGAAGGAATAGTCTTCAAAGTGATTACTGATGTTTGGCAGTGGATCTACAATGGAGTGCTCCAGGCCTCTTGTCTGGAATGATCCACAAAATGCCCCAGGCTTCCTGATGGTTGGCAGCCAAATAAACACTGACTGGGGGCTGAGGCTCTGTTCAGGGGATGGTTAGATTAAAACTTTTCAGTTTCTGAGGCTTATAGAAAATTGATATTTTAAACCAAAATGTCCATCCACAGACCATGGCCTCTGGAAAGCATGGAGAAGGGAAAAGACAAGGGCTATTTCTTTACAGTCCCTCAGAACTGCCTACTGCCCCCTGGACCCTTAATTTTGAATCAACTGTTAAGAAATATGTAAGCTATACCCTAAAGTACTCATTTACCAGTGTTTCATTGGGGGCCCCTGGGACAGAATGGAAATCCTTGCTTGCTACAAGGGTCCCCAAGTGAGGGGGGGTGTGTGGCAAGGAGTCCACAGCCTTAACAGACAGCTATGCAGAAAATTTCCAGCTGTTGAGAGTATGTTGGGAGAAAATATATTCTGGAGCTAAGAACAAATGAAAAAATCTTGGAAAACAATAGCAAAAAGCCTAGATTCCTAAACATCTTGGTTTAAGATGTCAAGTCACTGTAAAATATAAAAGCATTTTATAAGCCTCTAATCTGCACAGTGATCTCCACATTGCTAATCTGGGAGTTGAAACTAAACAAACTATAAAACCTTTGAGGAGTCAGTACTCATCCTCAGCTCAGTTGTGGAGAACTCCCAGGGGGTCATGGCATATTCACACTTTTGGCAAAATGGCTTGGTGCTTGAATGAAGAATATAATCTGGGAGAAATCAAAGAAGCAAATCCCCTGGGATCTTATTCCAGCAGTTTATAGAGGGGCAGTGGTTCTCAACCTTGGCCACATATTTGAATCACCTGAGGGAGCTTTAAAAAATACTGGTGCCTGGGTCCCAGCCCAGAGATTTTGGTTTAATTGGTCTGGGGTGCGGCTTGGCATTGGGGTTTTTAGAGCTCCCCAGTTGATTCAAAGTGCAAAGTGTAGAAGGGGAGGGAATATATTTGTATCTGGGAGTGGAGGGGAATCCAATGCCTCTCTAACCATTGCATTCTGAATTTGTTTTGAATAGAAATAACTTTTCTTACTTTTTTGGAGTACCATGTCAGGAGGCCACATTTTTTTAACTGAAAAGGAAGATGTGAACTTTTCAAAGGCCAAGTATTTTTATTGAATGGACCAAAGCGAGCATTTTTGCTGTTCGGGTGGAACTGCTGCATTTACTGTTCACCCCTCCAGCTGTGAGAAGGATCTACTCTCAGCAGGTAGCAGGGGAGTCTCTGTGTAGCACCTTACAGGAAGCAGAAGGGACCAAAGCAGATGGAGCACTAACCATTTACCAGCTCTGCATTTCTTTTCTTTTCTTTTTTTTTTGTAGAGACAGAGTCTCACTCTATCGCCCTCGGTAGAGTGCCATGGCGTCACACAGCTCACAGCAACCTCCAACTCCTGGGCTTAGGCGATTCTCTTGCCTCAGCCTCCCGAGTAGCTAGGACTATAGGCGCCTGCCACAACGCCTGGCTATTTTTCTATTTTGCAATTTGGCAGCGGCCGGGTTTGAACCCGCCACCTTTGGTATATGGGGCTGGCGCCCTACTCAATGAGCCACAGGTGCCGCCCCAAGCTCTGCATTTCTTTACCACTGAAAAGAAAAACTGTTTTCTTTTTTATAACTGCAAGTTCTATAAAATCATGTAGATTTCTCTCAAGTCCTGGGCTGCGTCACAGAGCTCCCTATGGATAAATGGTGGTTGAAGTTCTTTTCAGGCAAGAGGGAATGAAGAATATGCCATGCAGTTCCCTCACAATATTTTTCAGATATGTATGTAATTGTTAATTAGGTAACTATATGCATTGGTTATAGCTACTATGTCAAACACTCCCAAAGTAGCAAAAAGGTTAAAAGAGTCCAAGCCTCTGCAAGTTTTAATGAGTAAGCTTGTATTAACTGAAGATTTGCAAGGCTCAATTCTCTACATCTCTCTTTTTCTCTATATGCTAGCCTCAGAACCTTAAATAAAAGTATTTATATATATGTATACATTTATATTTATATTCCTGCTTTTTATGGTGTCTATTTCAGACTTTCTGAACTGGAGACCAACTTGAATGTTAGTGTTTAGAATAAGTACCACTTTACTTTCCTGTGCACTCACGGCCAGCTCATAAATCTCTCCAGTTCCAGGCACCTTCTTGCCATTTGGTGCTCTTGGCCCCTGCGGCTTGTCCTGCCTCCTGAGGGCTCTGCATGGAAAGGGCTGCAGCTGATGTGGCTGATCGGCACCAGCAGGGCCTTTTCCTCCAGATAATAGAGGTCTCCACCTAAGTCTTGTTTTATAAAAAAGGATGCTCCTTTTTCCTGAAATTTTAAAAGTGGCACCCAAAGCCCTGCATGGGTTAACAGGTAATAGAGGTCTCCATCTAAGTCTTGTTTTATAAAAAAGGATCCTCCTTTTTCCTGAAATTTTAAAAGTGGCACCGAAGCCCTGCCTGGGTTAACAGGTTTGCTCACATATTTTCAGCCTGAACTTTACAGGTGTTGAATCTCCTTACCTCTTACCATACATCAGAACAAATTCCAAATGAATTTAAAAAATGAACAAAAAAGAAACTGAAAGAAAATAAAGATGAATATTTATCTGATTTCAGGACTATAAATACATACATATATGAATGGAATGGAAGAAACCATAAAACAAAAGATAAATATATTTATCAATATAAAATGGGAACACCTCTGTATGTCAAAATAATATCCTAAAAAATTTAATAGTTGGAAAAGTAGCAAGTAAAATACTGCCTTACACCCATATGAGAGCAAACCTATGAATCATTAATAAAACAGACTAACACCCCAAAAGGCAAATAAGCAAAAGGCACAAAAAATTTATAACAGTAATATAATGTAATAGATATGAAAAATCTTCAATTGCACTAATAATTAAATAATATAAATTAAGACCATTTTTCATCATGAAGGTGGCAGAGAAGTAAAAATGTTACTGTATTGTGTTGGTGAGGAGAATTGTAATAACAAGATGTTTATATTTCCTCCTTCTCAGTGGCTTAAACTAAGCTTGGCAGCGGTAAGAAAATTGAAAGGTTACTTCTGTGAGAAGATCCTATAACTAACTCAATTATTCTAAGGTGAACAGGATTCCAAGGTGAGTAGTCTGAAAACCAGGCTGTCTGAGGAACAGCTGAAGGATCTGAGATTGTTTAGCTTGTATGCTAGAACCTTAAGGGGAGATACATTGAAAAATTGTTGTAAAGAAGAAGGTATAGATCTACTTTGCTTAATTTTTTTAAAGTAAAAGTAGAAAGGGCACGAAAACACTCTTTGGCCTCATAGGAGGAGGATTTTCCCTACAATCAGAGCTGTCTGGTCCTAGTGTGGGCCAACTTATGAAACTACTCATGCCACTCCATTAAACTCCATCAAACAAGCTGAAAGGTCAGAGATGTTATAGAAGAAACCTCTAACCCACATGAGTCCTTTGGAATTTTTCCTCTAAAAAGCCATCTTTTAATAACTACAGAACTTCCATAAAGTAGTTTATTTTAGAAAGAAACTAAACCATAGTTCAAAAATCCAGGTACCAATTAACATCAGTAGCATAGAATTTAAACACTTAAGATATCTTGTGTCTGTTGGGATAAATGGACTAATGGCCCACTGGTCCAGTGAACAGATCTTTAGGTTTTGTTTTTGAGAATGTGACAAAGAAGTCTTGCTATAGAATTCTTGGCATTAAGGTTTTCCCAAAGCTCCTTTACCTGATCTTTGTCCAAAAACTAAACATGGTACTTCCAGCTATCACTAGTGACAGAGTATGATGGGTCAGGTGGTGGCCAGTTCAGCCCTTAGGGCTTTTCACATTAATCAAGCTTTGAATCCAGGGATGAAATTTCATAATACGGTCTGTTTCAACAAAGACATGAAGATATTTTTAAAGTCTTAGCACCTGGAAGTTACTTGAGTATTTTCAGAATGATTCTATTTAGCTAACATCAAATGACACTTCTAAAGGCATACAGTTAGATGTCAATGTTTTTCTTTGATATAGGATTCAATGAGGGTGAAATCAAAGCAAAAGTTATATCCCAGAGAACTGAAAAAAATGAGCCTATGTGGAAAAAGTTAAAAAAAAAAAGCCATTTCTTCATAGAACAGGCAATAAGATTCTTGGTTCATAGGAGACTTGAGTTTTTTTTTTCTTTTTAGCTAATGTCATGGTAGCTAAAGTAGTGGCTCATGCAGACATGGGATTTAAACATTAATATGGAACCTATTAGCTCTGAAGCAGAGATACTTTGCACCTCTATTATGGTGCTACCCACAGGCTGCTTCCTGTTAGTTGTTTGATTCTAACACCAAGGGAAGAGCTCTTTGAGGGCAAAGACTTCAGAATCCACTGTTCTAGCCCTACCCCTAAGTAACCTTGAAGGCTGTGAGGATATGGACAAGCATTAGGAAGATCAAGAGACACTGTGATCTGAAGCATTCACATTGTTCATAACATCAGAACTTTACATTCAGACTTTTCCCCTAATAGTTCTACTTAGAATTCCTGAATACTTACATTTATGGAACTGTAATTTTTTAAAAGTCTTAGTCACTGTGGAAGAGAATCAAGTTATGTCTAGCACAGAGTAGGATCTCAATAAAAATTGATGACTGGATGAAGATAAATACTTTTCAGTTTCTTTGGGAAGTCTCTATGTTTGCATCTTTCCCTCAGAAATATACCCTCAGGGTGGCTTCTGTTAGGTGGAGGGGAGCTGGTATTGCCTGTGCATATAGGATTGGAATGTAATATATTGAGATTGATTTTTGTAGAACTCAAATTAAACCAATTTAGATCATTACTAGTATTTAACAATCCCTTTGTTTTGAGGAAAACATAGAAGAAACAGAAGGAAATTCCCTAATTTTGCTGTGAAAGAAAATTTGCTTTTACTAGAATTCTGTGATTGAAGGTAGTCTAAGGAGTAGCTCAAGAGAGGAACTTTTTTAAAAGCATCTGAATTTAGGACTTGTGAAGAAAAGTTAGTGTTCAGACAGGGTTGAAATTGTGGCCACTCTTTCCCCAAGGTGTCTAAGTGTGGGACATCCTGTGGTCCAGATGGCTTAGCCACAGAGTGTCTGAGGGACGAGGAATAAACCAGATCACCTCAAAATATCATTCCACCCCAAGATTCTTAGCATCTGTGGGTTCCCTTAGGTCAGTGTGTCAGAATAGCACGGTTAATGTGATGAAAGTCGCTTCCTTCTTTTCTGATTTTTGGAGTGTTTTCCCTCCAAAGGGAATTGAACAAGACACATAAGGAAGAACCCTGGGATCTGACCTAACACCTGTTCTTGGCTTGACATTTCCCTGGAAAAGTGAGTCCTTTTGCTTTTGGATGCAAGTTGACTTATTTGGCTCAACTTTGCATTGCTTCTCCTTTGTCGAAAGATATTGGAGGTATTTATGTCCCAGGTAAAGTGATTCTCTAGAGAATAACATGTATTGATTTGACCATGTGAGGCAGAGGGCAGAGTCTCTCTTTTACAGATGGTAGAGCTTTCCCAAAGGTGCTTTCCTCCTCTGACTTTCCCAGAATGGAAGCGACAGCCCTGGTTGTGAACTTCCCAGAAAGTCAAGGAACCAGAAAATGTGACAAGGGAGGGACCCACAACTGGGTATCTTCTGGAAACAACTAGCCAGATATTGCCACCACCTCCCCCTCAGCACTGGCCCTTTGTGTGGCCTTTTAGAGGCTTAGCGAAGCAGCTACTTTGCTGGTGACCATAGAGATCACAGGCTCCTAAAGTGAGGTAAAGTGTGGGGGTGGGGGGGGAGAGGGACTAGAAGAGAATAATAGAATTTCAGAGCTCCATGGGAGGAGTAATCTTTTCCCCAACCTCCCACTGAGGAAGGAATCTTAGAGCACCTCTGAGATGCTGCTCGCCCTCTGATTAATAGGCTACCTCCTGGAAAGCCTATCCTGACCTCCGTCAGACCAGGCAAGCCTTTGGAGAATGAGCTCATTTTGAAGTGAAATCTATCTCTTTTAAATTGCGCCCCTTGGTTTTCTGTCATTTTGGAGCATTTTAGGCCAAATCTGTTTAGTTTCACTTGGCAGTCCTGTGAATATCTGAAGAAAGTCCTTACAACTTACCTTACTTTTTCTCTGAATGAAACTTCCCCATTTCCTTCAGCCATTCCTTAAAGAATATGTATTTCAGATGCAGAACATGATTCTCTGTACACATTGCAGTTTTCTAAACCATCTGTCATATGGGGAATAGAGCGACTTAGCTGGGGACCTTAGAGACCACAGGCTCCTGAAGTGCAGTAAAGTGGGAGGAATGGGGACTGGACCGAGAACAATCTCTCAGCAGGGAGTTGAGGGTTGAGCAGGGGTCTTATACGTGGCTCACTCACTGAGAGGGGAATCAGGAATCCTGTGACCTGGGTGCCTAGCCTATGGCTGATTAGTGGCCTCAGGGGTCTTCCTGTGTGACACCTGACACACCTGAGCTCTGAGTTCACACAGAAATATCCTTTCAGAGATTTCAAGCTTCCCTATCCTAATGGCAATTCTAAGAGAATGAGAATTAACCCATGTCTTCGACTGAGCCCCAAAGTTTACTGGCATACCCCTACTCCTGAAACACCACACCAAAATGTCCAATGGGTGGCTTGAAAGGGGCACAGATGTGCTCTCCATTCTCTCCTGTTCTCCTGCTCTCAGAACTTGCCACCCTCTTGTGCGCTAATATGACTTCAGGCTGTAGTAAGGAATTAGCAGACATAGAACACAGAGTCTGGCCCCAGAGGCTTATAAAAGAGAGAAAGAGACACCAAAGGCTGAAATCACTTCCTTACATTTCCTTTCATCATTTTCTGCACAGCCTGCTTCAGTGAAACTGCGCCCTTCCTGTGAGACCCCCATCCCAGAACCACTGAGGGCTCCTGCTCTTTAGCAGTCACTAAGCAGAATACTTGATGTGGTCCTGAGCTTGTACATGACAGTTCTTGTCTGACAGCTTATAGTCCAACATGGCACTGAACAGCGTTGACCACTGAGGTCTGGAATAGGAGAAGTGTTCACTTTAGCAGTGGTTTATAGGAGAGGAACAACTCAAAGGAGTGAAGGGCCCAAAGTCTCCCAGTGAATCAGGGGCTGGTATCCAGTTCCCTTGGCTTCCAATCCACTATCTAATAATAACATATGCAGAATTGTATGTATGTATCTGTATTTATATTTATAAATGTAGGTGTATTCATGGGTGTTTGGAATTTACATTTTTTTTTTTTTTTTTGAGACAGAGCCTCAAGCTGTCACCCTAGATAGAGTGCCATGGTATTACAGCTCACAGCAACCTCCAATTCCTGGGCTCAAGCGATTCTCTTGCCTCCGCCTCCCAAGGAGCTGGGACCACAGCTAACTGCCACAACGCCCGGCCATTTTTTGGTTGCAGCCGTCATTGTTTGGTGGGCCCAGGCTGGATTCAAACCCGCCAGCTCAGGTGTACGTGGCTGGCGCCTAACCCATTGAGCCACGGGCGCTGAGCCGGAATTTACATTTGTAAAAGGCTTTATTTCAACCATGTCCTCCAATCTGATTCTCACAATAATGCCAGTTGACAGGTAGGGAGACTGAGGTTTGAACACAATGATAAGTGGTAGCATCTGCATTCAGATCCAGGCCTTCGACTCCAGTTCTTCCAATTACATGACATTATTATTTGATCACAGTGGGTGTTACCAAACCCTAAAGATCCCTGAGGAAAGAAATTCTCTCTGTCCTTGTCTTTCTACATTCTTAACAAAGTTGTAACACAACTCGTTACTAATATGGTGACAAGGTGAGATACCAGTCAGCACAGTTTGAACATATGGCATAGCTCTAGCCAGTGAGAGTGAGTCACTTCATTCACACTTACGGACAGTATAGAAAGGACAAGGGCCAGTTTGTGGCCAGGTTCAAATTACAGGGGATAATCTTAGAAGGAGAGACACAGCAATGGGGTGAATAGGGTCGGAGGCCTGTCCCCTCAGTTGGAGGGGAAATAAACTCATAGAAAGATGCTTCCTTCTGACTACCATCTCCTCCTATTCCATGGTTTTGCTTTTATGTAATTCTTAGCATGACTTTTTGTCATAATCTTCACAAGTATCTTGTACGCCCATTATCTTAAAAATCTGAGAAGACACCTCTTTTGAAGGACATTCTTAGGAAGAGTAGTTGTCTCCTCACTCTTTCCCAATGAGCTAGAGTTCTGAATTGAGGAAAAGGAAGGCAGCAACATTTATGAAGCATTTACTGTGTGTCAGGAACTTTGCATAGATTGCCTCATTTACTCTGCTCCACATGAGAGGTTTTACAGATGAGGAAACTGAGCCTTGCAGAGATTACATAACTTTTCCATGGACACACAGCCAACAAGTGGCAGAGAAGAGATGAAAATCTTGGCCTGTGAGATGAAAGCATTTGGTCAGTCCCTTCCACCCCCAGTGCATGGGGCCTTCCTGACATTGGGACAACTCCCAAGCTCTTCAGTTCCAGAAATGGTTTTGTAGGTCATTATTGAATGGCAATAGGAGACTTAAATGGGTTCATGGCCCTCTGAAAATCTGACCCAGGATGAGAGTTTTAGACTGGATGGGACCTTATCAAATGCACAGCAGCCCAAATGCTACAGATGAGAAAAATAAGGCCAAGGGATTAGGATAATTTGCCCAGGTAATCTGATTATTTAGTGGTGAAGCTGGAACCAGGACTGGGTCTCCTGCCTAGGATGAGGGCCAAGAATTCAGCACACCAGTCACGAACTATTTGGAGGTGAAAGAGAGGGGACAAAATACTCAAGAGAATCCTGTTGATATAGGTAGGATTGAAAAGAAAAAAAAAGTAGAAACAATGTACGTGTAGGCAGAAAATAGAGCCAGTATGTGAACCAAGACGGAAAATACAGATTTAGAGAGGGCTAAAGAGACTCAGTAAGTGACTTCCCAGATTGTCTTTTGTTTCCATTGCACATGCAATGCCAAATGCAAGCCACCAAGGTTGCAGTGAAATAGTGAACAATTACAGCACAAATATTTGTGGGCAGCTGTTGGAGTGCAAGCCACCTGCTACAAGTTTACAGCTTTGTTAAACTTGGTAAACATTAAAACTGGAATGGGAAAGCCTTCTGGTCTGTACAGCATCCCATACACTTCCTGAGAGGACTTGCTTGGGGAACTGGGGTGGCCTTGCCCTTCTCACTGTGGTCCTAGAGTGGTTCTGTTGGCAGCAACTGGTGTTGTCAATAGTCTCTAGAAGAAACTGAGGGAGTAGCAAGAGTTACAGAATCATGTACTTCTAGAGTTTGAAGGGCCACAGAGCCCCTAGAATATAATATCTCTCTCCTATTGTTCATTGAAGAAATTAAGATGGAGTAGTGATGTGCTTGAAGTTACAAAGTTAGGGCTAGAACTGACTCTTGGTCTCTGAACGTTTTGATCCTTTGCCCAGTGATCTCCTCTTCTAAGCCCCTGAAGCTTTGTAGATGGTGACAAAAAAGGAGTTATAGGATTACGGAATGTTATAGCTGGAAGGGACATGGTCCTCAACTACCAGGATTTTTGGTTATCATATGGGCGGAAGGTGCTATTGGCACTTAGTGGGCAGGGACCATGGATGCTAAATAGCTTGTGATGTCATAATCCTCCACAATGAAGAAATTTCTGGCTCAAAATATTTTTGAGAAATATTTTGTGTACCATTCAACTTTACAATGGAAGAATCTAAGCTGAGAGATAGGGGCTGGACCAGGTTCCCTAAAGGAGTCAGTAGACTCCAGCCTCTAGACCCCTCCTTGTCCTACTCCACCCCCCTGAGCCTTTAGATGAATCAGTAGCAAGCTTGGTGCCTTCAGTGAAGGGGTGACTCCCGCTCCCTACTCCCCCAACTCCCGTTGCACTTGCTCCTAAACTATTTTCAGGGTGTCACGTACCTGGACTTTAGGCCCTCCTGCCCATAGGGCTGCAGCAGATACTGGTGCACAAGCTTGTCTCTGAGAGTCCCTGCCAGTTTGATTTTCTTTCTTGATCGATGCAGGTTGATGATGAAAAGTGTAATGGATCCACGAACATAGTTGTGGCTGAGATCCAGAGAGAGAGAAGGGAACACATGGAAATAAACTGGTCAGTTAGATGTTCCTAAATAATTTATAGACTGTACATAATAGGATAGCCCAAGAAAAGAGCACTTAGTTTATGAAACTTGGCCACTACAGGAAAATTAGGAAAGACAGGAAAGTCCTGTTACTGTGGTTTCTTGCAAAGAAGACACCCACTTCTCATCATCCTTCTTTTGATTTTCTTTAAATTTATTACAATTGTTTTAGAAAACATAATGTATATTTTATGTTATTTATTAGGTATGAAAGTAAAACATGCTAATTGCAAAAAAAAAAGAAAAAGAAAAATATAGAGAAATACAAAGAAGAAAAAATATTCCCCATAATCCTCATATCTTGAGATACAATAATACTTTGGCAAACATCTTTCTAGTATTTTTTTAGTTTATTAACTTGACAAATACTTATTGAGTACTTTGACACATATATATATCTTATCCAGTTTTTTACATAATTAGGATCACATTATTCACCTTCATTATTAATTTTTTATGTTAATTAATATTTTTTTTCCTGCAGTTTTTGGCCAGGCAGGGTTTGAACCCACCACCTCCAGTATATGGGGCTGGTGCCCTACTCCTCTGAGCCACAGGTGCCGTCCTGTTAATGAATATCTTAAATGTGCTCCCATGTTATTATATATTCTTCTACTTGTAGAAGAATGCTAAATTTTTCAGTCATAGAAATGTAACATAATTTATTTCACTAATGTCACTTGAAGACTTAATGGTGTTTTAAAAATTTTTTCATTGTAAATTATGTTATGAAGAGCTTCATTATACATAAACTTTTTGAATGTCATGATTATTTCTGATGGATAAAATCACAGAAGTTGGAATCATTAGGTCAACGGGAATACACACTGTATGATTCTTCACCGAACTTTCTAGTCCATTCCCAGTGGTGTCCCTCCCTGTGGGAAGATTTTATGTTCCTGCTCTGTGAACATGTGATTTGCTTTGTGCAGTGGAATGTGGGTGGACATGTTAGAACTATGGCAGAAAGTTTAAGAGCCAGTCGTGTTATGCCATGTTTTTTTCCCTTTGCTAGAAGACTGTTCTTGACACAGGATGCCGTCTGGCCTGGATGCTGGGATGGGGACGATGCAGAGCACAGCTATGGCTGAGCCATGATGGACAAGTAGTGCAAATGAGAAACATTTTTTTTATTGTAAGTCGTGGAAATTTGAGGGTTCTTCTTTGTCACAGAGTAACCTCAACTATCTTGACAGATACACACATTTTGATGGTAATGATATTAACTCTCTAAAAGTTTGTATTAATTTTCTCCTACCTGCTCAGTATGAGAGCACTCATTTCCTCATACCCTTCAGAAAACTGGATATTAATCTTTTAAAATATTTTTGTTAACTTGAGAGTTGAAAATGGGATTTCAATGTTGCATTACTTCTTATTTTTTATAATTCATAGTGACATACAGCAAATTTTTTCCTTTGCTATATTATTTCCTTCTTTTGTATACTTCCTGTTCATGTTTTTGCCCATATTTCTATTGATTTATAGAAACTATCTATTTGTTAAAGATAGTAATCTTGTCTGTAGGTATGTTAAAAATTTTCCTCCTGTTTTCTTTGACCACTTCAGTTTATTTATATTATATGCTAATATATAAAAGTTACAAACTTTTATGTAGTCAAATTTATAAATTGACTTATCTTTTTGGTTTCTGCTTTTGCTGTTTTACCTACTCCAAGATTATAAAACTATTCATAATTTTGGAATCCTTTTAAACCAGCACAGGATGTTCAGAAGCCAGGAGAACTATATGCCTACATGTAAGAGCTTTTCAGCATGTATCAACAAAACTATAATGATTTCCTTCTCTCTGTAGGAAAAAAAGACTTTGTTTCTAAGGGGTCCCTTAGGGCCCCATCTGGATGGGTTAATGAGAGGAAACAGAAAAAATGGCCCAGTCCCGCCTTCAAAGGAGGAGTTCAGAGAAACTCTAAGTCAACTTTGCCCAGAGGAAAACATCATTCCTTGCAGAAATAGTACCCCTCAATCTCCAGGTCACTCATCTCTGCTTCTAAAGGTGCTAATTAAGAGTTGAGTGACCAAGGGCAGGTCAGTATGGTAACTTGGGTTTTTAAACAAGTATAGTCTCCACAGCTCTTCCCTGGAGATTTTCATTCAATCCAGTTGGGATTAGGGCCTGGAAATCTATATTTTAAAAAATTTTTCTGTATTGTTTGGCAGATGAGTTGGGTTTGGGAGCTGCTTGCTTAGAATAATCCATTAAGGTTATGAGAAGAAATCCCAAAGTATATCCTGCTGGCTGTGTATCACATGATTTTTCTTGCATCTGTAGGAGGGCACTACTGTATTCAAGGTTTTCTGGATGTCTGCATTTGTGTTTTGTTAAGTTATTAAATGACTTCCCTATTCAGTCCCTCCTCGTCTGGTCCTTGTTAATGTCTTACAGCATGTGAACTGCTTTTGTAACCAAAAGAGTTTGGTCACAAAGAGAACATCAATTGATTTGGGCAGATTTGTGCCCCTAGAACTCTGAGTAAGGATTCTGGCAGCTTCGTGTTGGTGTTGACCATCATTAAGAAAGAACATTGACTCTATTCCACTGGTGGACTTTTACCTTAGCTTAGCTATTTGCAAAACTAAGGAAAATACCATTAATTACAGGTTCTTTGGGTTTCAGAGTGGGAGCAAAATAGGCATGGATGGGTTTCAATTTTGTCAGACTGCAGTAAACCTTTTAGCTAGCTACCATCAAACAACACTCTCAAAAGCCAGCAGTGGAGGAGGAGAGAGCCACGTGCTTGCATTTATGAGTTTTTCTTCTGCAGAGCTGGGGCAGAATGAGCCCTCAGAGACTGCAGCAGAGAAGGGTGGGATGTGGGGAAATGGTGGGTGGGAGGGAGACCTGAAATCACAGCACTGCTGTAGGGAAAGCTGTCTTTTCAAGCTGCTTGGCAATGGTCTGATTCCATTTACATAGTTCCCCTGAGGGAGACAAACGAGTACAAGCCCAGAGACCAACATGCAGAGGCTCTCACAGAACTCCCAGAGCCTCCTCAGGTGGGAATTGGCATTGAAGACTGCCTCAGCCATCCTTCTCCCTGCTTGGCTAATGGGCAAGGATATTAAGCAGATGTCTTTTAGCCACAAAGGTACCTTCTTAGCTGGGGAGTGCAACACCAACCTTGAGATACTGTGTTGAGAATCCAGATTCCTGAAGAATCTATATCCTCTTATCACAGAAGAAGAATCTTGGAGAAAATGATGTCTGAAACTTTAGTTTGCAAATTGCTGGCCTGATGTTGTCAAGTCCAGGTGGCTTTTGATTATCTTAGGGAATGCCCCTTTCTGGAGAGAAATTGTCTGGGTAGAACATCTATCTTGCCCCATGTCTTACTCACAGTGAGATTCTTTTCACCAGCAAAGAATCCGTGTAACTGGAGTTCATCTTTTCTGGCTGTCTTTTCCTCCCTGACATCTTCTCTGTGTTGCCATGGGAAGAGGAGGATGTGAGTCAGGGAAGGGAGGCTGAAATTGGAATATTCTCTATGTAAGAGGTGGGGAATGTCATATGGGGAGGCGTATCCTGACTTCCAGACAGAAAACAGTCATGTTCTAGAAATGTTTCCAGTAAGGCTGGGAGGCTAGGAAAGGAAAGGAAGACAATGCTTTGCAGTCCATGGTCATTCCCAGTGAAAGTCAATATGCTTGAACCTGGGTTGATCTATTGTCTCCAAATCTAATTCAAAGGTTTTAGGTTCGGTAAAAGTCAGGCCATGTTTTGCCAAACATTTTTTCTCCCTTAATTTTAAAGCCCCTGTGTATTTTAAGGGAAATTTAATCCACATGTTTCTGATTCATTTACACTTAACTCATCAAAATATTGTTTTGTAAGAGCCATTTGATGTCCAAGAAGCCTCAGGAACCTTTTTTATGAGTCTTTAGAAAAACTTCCTCTGAAAAACAGGAAGTCATTTTTTGCCAACAATAAACGAACTTGAACCCCAAAAGGCTCAACTTTGCTTCAAACTCCACCGGGTTCCAATTGGTTCTGAACTTGGCTAAGGACCTTAGCTCCGCCCCAGAAACATACATTGTCTCAGCAGAACAGCTTATAAGAGAGATTTCCTTGTCAAAACTTGATTGTTCTCTGAACATGAAAGCCCAGGGTGAAAACTGCCATTCTGCCAGTGTCCTAATTTGTTAACTCCAGAACAGAAAGCAGAAAAGGAAAAGCACCTGCTGGTATAAGTATCAACTTTCTCTCCCAAATCAATCATAAGAGACAATGCTGTACTAGGTCAGAAATGACCTGCAATGTATGAGGCTGCCATGAGAAGTGGTATGCTATCCAAGTAGAAGTTGCATGAGTGTCAGAGATGTAAAATGGATTCTTGAGTTGACTAGGACACTGGCTGGGTCAAATTATGCCTAAGGGCTCTTTCCAAATGTAAAATTCTTTGCATCATTAATATCGTTATTTGCATACAGGAGTGATACCATAGAACCTTTGGAATTCAAAAAGATAACATAAATCAGTGGTTCTCAACCTTGCTAATGCCGCGATGTATTTTCACTGCTACAAAGGGGTCACGACCCACAGGTTGAGAAACACAAATATCTGGTAAGATGCTTGTCACATAGCAAGTATTCAATACACACTGGAGTGCAGGAGTTGTTTTAATAGACATTTCTCTGGATTGTTCTACTAGTAAGTTTATACTTTCTTACCTAATCCTTGTCTTTTTTTTCAGGACATATATTTTCAGAGTATTGGTTAGGGTTGAAGAGCATGAAGCAGCCATGCTCATTCTTAGAGAATTCTGAATAAAGAATGAACTTAATAAATCTGTAGTGCTTCCTTATGACTGTTGTGGGAGAAATAGGGCCACAGACAAGGCAAGTGGCTTTTCAGATTGGAGAATAGACACTTCTCCTACCTTTACACCCTCCTGTCTGAGTGTCTGATACTGCTGACTTGAAGCAGCCTGCAACCTCAGCCAGCTTAGTGTGTTTGTTGGAAGCTTTCCTTATGACTCTAATAGGAATAAAGACGTTCACCCCACTAGGATCATGTGTAGAATGGATACAAATCTTTTCTTTCTTTTTAACAGGGAGAAAGAGAGCTTGTACTGATATAAGTTTGGTGACCAGTTTCCTAAGGGAGGTTCTGGAACAACTTCCCACAGAATGTAGCAGAGCTGGTGATGTACAGAGTCTTGAATCCAGATGATGTTAGTAACTTGTTTGAGGCCTCAACTAAGGAATGGTAGAATTCCAAACCAGAATACCACACTCTCTCCATCTGGCTGGTGTGCTAACATCAGAGAGGAAGAAAGGTGTAACTTTTTCCAACAGTAATGTCCTGATGCCCTATTTCTGCATTCATTCATTCAGTCATTCATTAACCTAGGTTATTTACTAAGATGTTCTTCACGCCTGTCACTATATTAGACAATAAAAATACCAAAATGAATGAGACACTGACCCTCAGTTCATGGTATGCTAGAATATTAATGACAACTTCCCATGAGAATGTTAAAGAACATATGTGAGAAGGCATCTATGAGAACACACAAATCCTGCCAAGCCCATGGCTATAGATATTTTTTCCCTAGGTCTTCAGACTAGTAGCATAAAGGCTTACAGCCTGATTTACTTTCCAACAGGGATAGAAGGTGCCAAGAGTAATTTTTCTCTCTTGAGGCTGAGGGTCCACCTTTTGGGTGGTTACCTCAGAGCCAGGACAGAGACAAGGAATACAATGTTTCCTTGTGTGATGATCAGATAACTCCAGGCCAAGGCCATAAAGCAGTCACTCTCTGTCAGGTACTGGATTGAGCTTCCTGTTGAGTAAAAGGGATGTTGAAAGCCTCTGGCCTCTGCCCAAACCAGCCTCCCCTCATCCACAATAGGCACTTGTATCTATGGACTAGATAACTGGCCCCTGGCCCCCCTCCGCTCAGAGTGATTCTTTGAAAAATCTTATCATGATAAATTAATTGGCTTGGCTCCTCTCTCATCAAGGAAGGAGAAGGCGCATCTGTTGTAACCTGACCTCTCGAAGCTCTTTGTGTCATCCACTCCTCTTGATCAGTCCCCGATAGGCTTGGGATGGAATGAAGGTCCGACTGGAGGTACTTGCTTACCCACTCCCCTCAAGTCTCTCAGATTTTCCCTATTTTAAGAGAAATAATTCGCTTTTCCACGACAACTTACTTTGCCTTAAACATGAAGTGATGTAAGAAAGCCATATTTGGCCAGATAGGTTTTGCTTTAGGCCCAGTTTAAATTTTTTTCCCTTATGGTCTTCATGTTTTTTAATTTTTTTGTCTGCTAAACTTTACTGATATTTACTTTTCCTGTTTGTTTTAAAGATAACTCTAATGACAATCAGCATTTCAGATCAAAAAGAGGATAATCACACATTACCACACTGGGTTGTTGTTAAGTTCAGCCTGGCAAAAAACAAGCCCAGATTTCATTTAGCCTTTTACCTTTAAAAGAGCTGAAAAGATTTTTCAAATACTAAAACAGGCTTTAAAGCGCTCATGCCCACCTTTGGACACTCATTTTTTTTCAGGATCACACTGATCTAGGCCTGGATTTATAGTGGTATCACTGTCTAGGTTGCATCTTAGAAATGGAGATTTATTTTCTCAAGCTCTGCTGGTGGATCATAGGAGAAGATTTTATACTGCTTGCCTTGGCTCAGCCTTAGTCACACAAAAAAGCCTCATGGGCTTTGTATCAACTGGCACTGAGAAAATGCCCAATTAAAAATTTGTTGGACGAATAAATAATTGGACAAATGGCATGTATTTTATGAACCTTTTATGAATAAATCCTGTAAGTATGAGAAGAGGATTTTATTGGAGAAAAAGTTATTTATCAGAAATTATTTAAAACCCATAAAAAGAAGGTATGGTCATTGCCGAAACAGTTTTGAATAAAGACAAGTGGTGATGAATCTTGAAGTGATCTCAAATGGCCGGAAATTCTGAGAGGGACCAAAGCCCCTCAGGGGTGGCCTTTCTGTGCCACCTCTGAGAAGACTTACTTGTGGTGGTTTGTGCAGTGAGCATAAATCCTTAGTTTGTCCCGGATCACTCGGCCTGGCCGTGGCTTCCGCTGGAGTCCAGCCACGTGCACGGCCAAGACTTTGGGGCCAATCAGGCGCTTGTAAAGGAGAGAGAGCCAATAGTCCTGAGGGGAATAGAGAGGCACAGAGTCAAGGCAGGAATGGATGCGCAGATGTTCTGAGTAAACATGTCAAACACACAGACAAGAAATCAATTTCTACCAGGAGTCAGTGAGTCACGGCTAATGAGATCCTAACCGTACAAGCATGGTCACCCCAGTGCAGTACTGACTCTGGGTTGATAATGAGGTGGGTGTTTTCTATGGTCGTCTTTTAATTAATACTACTATTATTATTTTGAGGCAAAGTCTTCCTCTGTTGCCCTGTCTAGTGCGTGGTAGTGTCCACATAGCTCACTGTAACCTCAAACTGGGCACAACTGATCCTCTTACCTCATCCTCCTGAGTAGCTGGGACTACAGGTAGACAACACCTTGCCAAGCTAGTTTTTCTGTTTTTTGTAGACATGGGGTCCTGTTCTTGCTCAGGCTGGTCTTGAACTACAGAGCTCATACGATCTCCTGGTTCAGTTTCCCAGAATGCTAGTATTACAGGCATGAACCAACAGGCATGGCCTAAAGGGACCTTTTAAACTAAATGGAGATGGCTTAATGAAGCAGACTCAGAACAGTTTATGAACAAATGAGTCAAAGTCATGTATGAAATAAAACCATTTGGGGCCTTAAATATTCTCCTTTCTTTTCCTATGATTTTACTTTTATACTTATGACTTCTGTTTAATTGTAGAATAGATTTCCATTTCTTAGGGTTGTTACCAATATGAGAATCCAAAATGTCATTCTCAAAACATTGTCACTAAAGACGTCTCAAAACATTGTCACTAGAGCAGAGGGAGGGATAAAACTTTTCCAGGCAGGAGACCAGAGTCTTCGATTCCAGAGTGGAAGAGACAAAGAGAAAAATGTTTATAAACTAGAGAGCTAATTCTTGGTCATCTTCAATAGTCCTAAAATAAAAAGAGTAATTCTGAACTAAAAAGAATGTGATGTTTTAACCATTCCAGGATCCATTGGTAACTGATTAATAAATGTTCATTCTATTGCCCCCCTACCTACAAGTACCTGAGATTACAAAAGCCCATCTACTATCATCTTAATTTCTATTGTATTTACTGTTACCATATTTTTTGTGTGTTTGATATAAATATACAATTTGCATTTATATTGAAATTCTTATCATCTATCATGAAGTAATGACTTCAGTGTTTATAGTTCACTGTATAAAACAGGATGGCCCTGGCTTGGCACCCGTGGCTCAGTAGTTAGGGTGCCAGCCACATACACTTGGGCTGGTGGGTTCGAATCTGGTCTGGGCCTGCTAAACAACAATGACAACTGCAACCAAAAAAATAGCTGGGCATTGTGGTGGGCACCTGTAGTCCCAGCTGCTTGGGAGGCTGAGGCCCAAGAATTTGAGGTTGCTGTGAGCTATGATGTCACAGCACTCTGTCTAGTGCAACATAGTGAGACTGTCTCAAAAAAACCCCAAAAAAACCCTAGGAAGTCCTAATTTGTTTAGGACTCCCCACCCCCCCAGCCAATTCTAGAATTTGGTCAACATACAGTTTAGTACATACTTTTTAATATCTTAAAGATATCATCCATGTCTTATTCTTTCATCTTTTGAAGTTTATAACATTAGCTACTTTCAAATGTCTGCTTGAATTGTATAGCTTAGGACAAAATCTCAAAGCCCCTTTGCCACTAGAATAGCTCCAAATGTGCCCTGAGTAGTCTTGTCCAATCATTTATCTTAATTTTAAGTGGCCCTAGGATGACTGTTAAATATAGTCTCCCAATATTTAAAATGGCAAATATTGGCTGGGCTCAGTGGCTCATGCCTGTAATCCTAGCCCTCTGGGAGGCTGAGGCAGGAGGATTGCTTGAGCTAAAGAGTTCAAGACTAGCTTGAGCAAGAGTACAACTCCATCTCTACTAAAAAGAGAAAAATTAGCCAGACGTTGTGGTGGGCACCTGTAGTCCCAGCTACTTGGGAGGCTGAGGTAGGAGGATCCTTTGAACCCAAGAGTTTGAGGTTGCTGTGATGTGAGCTAGACTGATGATACCATAGCACTGTAGCCTGGGCTACGGAGTAAGACTGTCTCAAAAACATAAGGCAAATATTTAATCATCATCAATCATATGATGGAAAAATATCATTGGTTTAATTTTTTCTTCTTTGATTACAATCTCTGTGCTTTTGATTGTTACTTTGTAAAGTGATTATCATGACTCAATGGGATTTCCACCCTTTTCTTGCATGTATGAATGGAGACTGTTACAGCAAGTCACCAAGTTACAAACCCCTGAATGATGTGTGACTCACACATACAAATGGAGGCTATATAGGTAATAGGTAAATGTACCTGTTCCAACTTACATACAAATTCAACTTAGAACAAACTTACAGAACCAATCTCATTTATAACCTGGGACTGCTTGTACTTTCTTTTAAGTAATGAAAATAAAAACTTTAATATTTAAGTTGGCTACTATTAGCCTGGTATTTTCTCAGTAACTCTTTTGATACAATAATAATAACAATAATAGGGATTATTCTTATTTTACAGATATAGAAATGGGTTCAGAATGTTTAAGATACATCTTAGGTAGCCAACCTTGCAAATGGTAGACCATGAAAGCAAACAAGGATCTAATGGCCTCTAATAGTTGTACAACACTTTTATTCACTCTGTGAAGTACAAAGTTATATTATATAAAGGCACCAGGCAGCTGACAAACAAGGAGTTCAACGTGGAGAGAAGGTATAGAAGTTAGAAAGGACCTTTAGTTTAGTACAAAGGGTTACTATGATTTAATTTCTGATTTTTGCATTTTCAAAGCATTTAGAAAACAAGAAAACACTTTTATTTATTCCAATTCCAACTTACTATAATTTGTTACTCTTTTGCTTATCCGTCATTCCAATGTCTTATCATGAACATCCTGGTTTTTCTTTAGGTAATTTGAAAACACTAAACAGACTTGCTCTCAGACTTGCATTTAGGCATGGCTGTGATCTTTGCATCATGGCAATTTTTACTTCAAGGAAGACGTGTATATAAGGAAGACATTCATATTTAGGTGAAAGGGATATTTATTATGCTGAATTCTCATCACTTATGTAAAGATTTACAAAAGCTTCAGGGATATCAACTTAAATAATCCTAATCATTATTGAATGGTAAATTTGAACTTAGATTCATCAACTTGAAACCAGTCTGCTTTCCACTATGGGACGCTAAATGCCAGGCCATTCTTTTAGAAAAGAGATGAGGATACCTGGATAAAATTTTAAAGAGGTTTTAAGATAGATACATAAAAGAAGTTAACAAAGTTAATTCCTAATGAATTTACCATCTTAACCATTTTTAAATGTATAGTTCAGTGGTATTAAATACATTCATAACTGTCACCACCATCTATCACCATAACTATTTTCATTTTGTAAAATTAAAACTCTATACCAGTTAAACATTAACTTCTCATTCTTCCTTCCCTCCAGCTACTGGCAAACACTATTCTACTTTCTGTCTCTGTGATTATTCTAAGTACTTCATATAAATGGATTCATGTAGTTGTCTTTTTTGTGACTGGCTTATTTCACTTAAGGTTCATCTATGTTGTAGCATATGTCAGAGTTTTTACAGTTTCATAATATTCCATGTGTGTGTGTGTATACACCACTATATCACAATTGATTTAATTTGTGGCCTAACATGGAGTTATTCTGAAAAATGCCTTGTGTGCAACAAGAAGAAAGTGGATGCTATTGTTGTAGGTAGTGTGTTCAGTATATGTCTGTTAGATCGAGTTGGTTTATTATGTTGTTTATTGCCTCTACTTCCTTAGTCATCTTCTGTCTGTTTTTTCTAACTGTTATAGAGAGAAGGGTATTGAAGTCTCCAATAATAATCTTATGGAGAATCCTTCGCATGTGATAAGTCACTTCTCTCTTGCTGCTCTCAATTCTCTATGGCTTTTGAAAGTTTAATTGTAAAGTGTTTTAGTGTAGATCTCTTTAGGTTCATCTTACTTGGAGTACATTGAGTTTCTTAGATGTTTCTATTCATGTATTTTATCAAATTCAGAAAGTTATTAGCCATTATTTCATTGTGTATTCTCTCTTCTTCTTTATTGTCTTTCTGGGACTCTCACAATTCTTATGTTGGTCTGCTTAATGGTATCCCACAGGTCCCTTAGGCTCTGTTCACTTTTCCTTCAATTTTTTTTTCTCTTTGTTCTTTAGACTTGATAATTTCTATTGCCCTACATTTAAGTTTGCTGATTCTTCTTCTGGCTGCTCAAATCTGTCTTTGGATCCCTCTACTAAATTTTATTTCAGTCACTGTGCTTTTCAGCCTAAGAATTTCTTTTTGGTTCTTTTAAGGTTTTCGATCTCTTTATTGATATTTTCATTTCCCTCACACACTATTTTCTTGATTCTCTCCACAGCTTCTTTTAGGATATTTAAGATAGTTAAAGTCTTTGTTTAGTAGATCTGCCATCAGGTCTTTTTCAAAGATAGTTTCTAATGACTTATTTTTTCCCTTTGAATGCACCATACCTGTATTTTGTATGCTTTGTGATTTTGTTGTTGTTACTGACATTTGAATCTAATAATGTGGTAACTCTGAAAATCACTTCCTTTTCCTAAGGTTTGCAGTATTTTGGTTGCTTTTGCTTATTTTTTTATTATTATTATTATTATTTTTTTTTTTTTGAGACAGAGTCTCATTTGGTCACCCTTGGTAGAATGCCGTGGTGTCTTAGCTCACAGCAACTTCAAACTCTTGGATTCAAGTGATCCTCTTGCCTCAGGCTCCCAAATAGCTGGGACTACAGGTACCCACCACAACGCCTGGCTATTTTTTTTAAAGACAGGGTCTCGCTCTGGCTCAGGCTGGTCTCTAACCTGTGAGCTCAGGCAATCTACCTGCTTCAGACTCCCAAGTGCTGGGATTATAGGCGTGAGGCACAGTGCCCATCTTTTGCTTATTTTTTTAAACTGTTGTAGGCTCTGTGCCAAGGATCAGTCTGAGTCATAAACATAAGGTCTTCTTGGCTTTTTTTTTTTTTTTTGAACCTGCATCTTTTCTTGGGTATGCATGATCACTTTCTGAATTTTCCCTGTATATGCAGTGGCTTTTAAATGTTCCTGCCTTGATATCTGGCTCCCAAAAAGGAAAAAGAGAAAAAGAGAAAGGAGTAAAAATAAAAAAGGCATCAGCCCTATAAGTCTTCTGCAGTTACTTCAGCCAGAGGGGGAAGATGGGGCTGCAACAACAACGTCTACCTGCTTCTTCATCTGCACCTCTGTAATCAGAAGCAGCAATCAGAGATCAGAGCAAAGATACCCTCCTCTTTGGAGGGCAGGATCTTTTTGCCCATCCTGGCTCCTGCAAGCTGTATGGAAGTTGCTTCAGGAACACAAGCACAGCTGCCAGCTATGGGGCTGAAGGGTGGGGGATGGGTAGTCAAAATGGAGCTAAGAGCTAAAATTGTCCAAAATTAACTGCAACTCTCCATCCAAGTCTTCCCTTGAAAGTTACAAGCCTTTAATAGATCCCAGAGTTCCAAAATACTTACATTAGACAGATTCTGCCAGTGCAAGTATTGTTTAGGTGATGAGACAGATTCCTGGTGCTTCTTACTCTGCCATCTTCCCAGAATGCTCTGTAACTTATCTTTTCATAGCAGTATGGAGAATCCTTTCATTGTATATGATACAATATTCTGTTCAAGTTTGTAGTTCAACTTTTATCACTTTTTGTGATTTTTTTCAAGAAGATTAAAAAGAATTATAGGAAAATATATCAATATTTTTCTTTTGATTTTTATCTTCTTTTATTTTTCCAAGTCTATTCACATATAGAGCTCAGATACATCTTAACTCATATTTCTTCTAGTTCTTTTTATATTATTATTTGAAAAATTAACCTTTTAACTCATTGGAAATGATTTGATGTATAGCACTAACTTAATTTTCTGAGTAATTTAATAGTTCTTATAGTATTAAATAGCAAATAACATATCCCTGAACCCATCTCTGTCATGCAGTGAGTTTATAGTAAGTCCTCATTGAATGTCATCGATAAGTTCTTGTAAACTTTAATTTTAAGCTAAACAACATAGAACAAAACCAACTGTTTTTCCCTCATCAACATTATAATGAAATGACATTGAATGAAGGGATGTTATTTGAGGACCTGCTATTCTTTATTTCCCTTAAAGTTTCTTTTTCCAAGAACCTATCAATGACATTAAGTGAGGACTACTTTGAGTGTATGTAGTATATATATGTGTGATATTTTATGATATGTAGATAAGAAATTTTATACGTAATTCTATGCTTGGATTTTCTACTCTCTTCCACCAAAGTATTTTTTTTTTTTTGTAGAGACTGAGTCTCACTTTATCGCCCTGGGTAGAGTGCCATGGCGTCACACTGCTCACAGCAACCTCCAGCTCTTGGGCTTAAGCGATTCTCTTGCCTCAGCCTCCCTAGTAGCTGGGACTACAGGCACCCGCCACAGCGCCCGGCTATATTTTGTTTTGTTTTGTTTTGCAGTTCCGCCGAGGCCGGGCTTGAACCCGCCACCTTCGGTATATGGGGCCGGCGCCCTGCTCGCTGAGCCACAGGAGCCGCCCTAGATTAACTTTTGAATTGGAATGTTGTAATAAGTCACTGAGTTATGCTGATTATTATTTAAAATAAGGGTTAATGTGATCTTTGCTTTGAACTGTGTAGAAAACTGATTCTGGAAATGGAAGAACAAAACAGTCTTGAAGAGGCTACTCTCACTATTCTCCAGAATCACCAGCCTTCTGACAAATAAAGTTGAGTGGACGTATCACTGTCTCTGCATATTTGCTGCCAGTGATAGTGTTACCTTCTTAGTCTGCTAACAAAGCCCCCACCCGCCGGGGACTGACCCATGGTGTGCATCCAGCCGTGGGGGGTGTTAGAGGGCAAGGCTTGGAGTGGAAAGCGTGAGCTGCAGACAGCCTCCCCAGATCCGGCAGCAGGTGGAACAGCACCAGAGCTCCTGTGCCTCTAGAGCAGCTGGGGACAGTTCTGTGGACAGCGATCATGTCCAGGTAGGAACTGGGCCACGTGTGACTCCAGCCGCCTGGTTGGGCCTAGAGGGAGGAGGGCGAGGAAGACCCCAGAGTGGTGTCCCAGCCAGCACCCGTCTAGCTGGAGGCACAGAGGGGCAGAGAGATTGGAGGCCCACAGGAACTGGAGCTCCCGCCCTCTTCCTCCGCCTCAGTCACTTGCTTCCCATGACTGTGTAGGAAAGTCAAATTTCAGGAAAACGCCCTCTCATAAAAGCACCTCTGTGGAACATCTCCCCCCATCGCCCCTGGATGTTCCCATCGTCTCTTAACCCCTGCCTCTCCTTCACCGTCTCAGCAGAGCACACAGCCTGCAAAGACTTTGCAGAGGGAAATGCTGGAACTCCTCAAGAAAGGAGCCCACATCAGGGAAAGCTGCTGCTTCCACACACCCCCAGCCGTGCAAGGCGGAGGGTACAGGGGTGCCGGCAGCTGGAGGGAGGAGCCCCCAGCCTTGCAAGATGGAGGGCATGGGGGTGCTGGCCAGCCGGAGGGAGGACCCCCCAGCGTGATGCTCAGCTCAGGCCAGTGGGAGGGCCACCAGGTGGGCACAGATGAGCCTGCAGAGTTGTCTTCCCACAAGCGACCCGTCTGTGGGGTGGTGCCTGTGGCTCAAGGAGTAGGGCACCAGCCCCATATACCAGGGGTGGCGGGTTCAAGCCCAGCCCCGGCCAAAACTGCACAGGCACACACACACACACACAAAAAGGGACCCTTTTGAAATCATAGCCCAAGAGCCAGATGTCCACTAAAATCTTCATACTTCACCACTTTGTCACTAACATCTTACACACGCACATTTCACCTTATTAAAGCCTAAGTGTAATCAGGACCAAAATTTAAGAATAAAGTAAAATAGAGTTCTTTTTATAATTTACTTTTAAAATGTTTCAATATGATACCCCAAATAAACCTCTTTTAAAAGAATTTTCTGTGACATTTTGGTCCCCAAATGAAGAGCCAGCATTTTCAGCAGTTTTTCTAGTACCACAGCCCTGGGCATGTCATCCACCCCCATCCCTCGTTCAGGGAGTCGGGCAGGGACTGGGAACACCCCAGGCAGAGCAGGTTTCATCTAGCAAGTTTGGGGAAGACCCTGCCTCGGGGGTGGGAACTAAAGGGGGCGGGGCAGCAGCTCTGCACCCTCCAGACTTCCTCCCCAAGCTGCCAGCAAAGCACGCAGACACGCTTGGAATTCCAAAAATGTGCCCCCGTCTCAGGCCTCTGCTTGCTTCCCCCCAGGGTTACTGGCGGGGTGGTCTGGAAAAGCAAACCCAACCCCTTCCTCCCAGACACCGGGTGCAACTCCTCCCCCACTCAGTCTCACCCACAGACTTCCTCTGCCCACCCCCCAGAGCCGCCTACCTGCCTTAGCCCCCAGCTCCTGGGAGGAGCCCCGGCTCTGATCTACCTGGTAATGCAACCCACCCCCAGGGACACCGTCTCAGAGCAACAATCTCAGGAGGCTCCCAGACAAGAGGGGGAGCAGCAGGCGAGGCCCAAGAGAGAGGGGACAGCAGATAGGGGACATGGGGGATAGGAAGGAAGGAAGACAGGAGATAGCAGACAGGGACCATCAGACAGAGGATAGGAAACAGGGGACCAGAGATAGGGGACAGCACACGGGGAGGATCCTCAGACTGGACACAGGGGACAGCATATAGGAGATGGGGACATCAGGACACAGGGGACAGCAGACAGAGGAGAGAGGACAACAGACAAGGGGCAGGAGACAGGATGGCGGACTGGGGAAATCAGACCAGAGACAGCAGACATAAGACATGGGAGAGCAGACAGAGGGCAGGAGACAGGGACGCCAGGCGGGACATCTGGTGCACCACTGGAGGGGCGCTCGGCACTCAGTCCCCACCCTCCCACCAGGTCTGGAGGAGGAGGGGGAAGAATCTCATCTCGGTGGTTCGGGTACAAAAGGTTTTATTTTCCCTCCCATCACTCCTGCAGCCATGTGTGTCAAATCTCTTTTTGGACACATCCAAGTATAGAAATCCAGTCCAGAAGAGAGTGCCCCTGTGCTGGGGTCTAGTTGAATCTCCCTGCCCTGCCCATGGACAGGGCAAGGGGGAGGGTTGCCCAGTGCTCCATGGGCCTCGCCCTCTGAGAAAGCCCTGACAGGGATGCCTTCCACACCGGGGCACCAGGCCAGCATCTTTCTGCCGCACACTCTGGACTCCCAGGGAGCTCAGTGCCCCACTCTGCTCTGGCCCCTCTTGCTTTTCTCTCTTTTTTTTTTTTTTTAGACAGAGTCCCACCCTGTCACCCTGGGTAGCGTTCTGTGGCAAATAGTTCACAGCAACCTCAAACTCTCCGGCTCAAGCTATCCTCTTACCTCAGCCTCCCAAGTACAGGCCGCTGCCCAACACCCAGCTGGTTTTCCTATTTTCGGTACAGGCAAGGTCTCATTCTTGCTTAGTCTGGTGTCAAATTCCAGGGCTCAACCAATCCACTCAGCTTGGCCTCCCAGAGTGCTAGAATTACAGGTGTGAACTACCGGAGGTGGGGGGGCAGCCCTCTTTCATCCTCTCCCTGCTTAAGGGAGGCTGAGACATGATGGCATGGCCGAGCTCCTCCTACATGACTGAGCACGCCTGGGTGCTGTCTGTGGTCTTTCTCCTGTAGGCCCCAATAGGCCCCATCCTCCCCATTTGGTGAATGAAAAAACTGACCCTAAAAGAAGTCAAGTGACTTGCCCAAGATCACTCAGCCAGTACGGGGATGAAGCGCATCTGAGTCGACACCATTGAGTTCAAAGTGTGTCCTGGGGTACCCCTGACATCTTAGGACTTTCCCAGGGGATTTGAAAGATCAAAATTGTTTTTATAATTATACTGAAACATTATTTGTCTTTCTTATTCTCATTCTCTCACAAATGTATCCAGGAGTTTTTCAGAGTCTCAGGAACAATGTGTAATATACCCTCACTCTCATAGCTAAAGAAATGTGGGCTTATGTATTTCTATGTCTTACACATTTCTCGGTTTTATATTCTTTTTCTTTTCTTTCTTTCTTTCTTTTTTTTTTTGAGACAGAGTTTCACTTCTTTGCCCTCCGTAGAGTGCTATGGCATCATAGGTCACAGCAACCTCAAACTTTAGGGCTCAAATGATCATCTTGCCTCAGCCTTCTGTATAGCTGGGACTACAGACACCCACTACAGCACCTGGCTATTTTTAGAGACCTGATCTTGAACCTGTGAGTTCAGCAATCCACCCACCTCGGCTTCCCTGAATGCTAGGATTACAGGTGTGAGCCACCACCTCTGGCCCTTCGTTTTATATTCTAATACAATGAATAGAAGTAGATATGAACATAGTATGCTAATAAATGTTAAGCAACCAGTTCTCCAAACAATAAAGCCCCCATCTATGGCATTTGCTGATTTCCATGGTATCAATATTTTTATCATGATCAATTTTAAGCTATCAAAACAATGTCACAAAGTTGGAAGAGAGAAGAGAGATGGCCGTGGCCAGCCCTGGACAGAACACACATAAACAGGAGCTCTTTGGGGTCTCCGGTATTTTTAAGTGAGGAAAGGGGTCCTGAATTCAAAAAGTTTGAGAACCAACCACTACATCAACCTTGACCAAATAATGTGCAAAGGACTGCAGTAGGCACCATCAGGTCGTGGGAGTCAGGACCTGCTGCTGCCTTCTGGAAGCTCCAGCCTAACGAGGGGGTCCCTAAGGGAAGGCTAGACACCATGTGTAGCAGGAGGGCTGAGCGGTGATAGATTCTGGGACCTGGAATTCAGCAGGGTTCATGCGGTGGAGGGAGCCTGGACTCCGTCGTCAGGAGGTCCTGGACACTCAGGGCCCATAGCCGATGGTGTCCTAAACAGGGGCACAAACTGAGCTGCAGGAAGCCTGGTGGTTTGCAGACTGATTAACAGAACAAAGGCCCCTCTGGAAGGGAGCGAGACTGGCCAACCAGGCCAGACTTCACTTTATCCACTGACCCCAACTGCTCTGACCTCACTGTGGCCCACCATGCTTGTTCTGAGCCTCTATCAGCCCTTGCTCTAGAAAATGAGAGCCTTAAGGGAAAGAAGGCTGCCTGCCCCTGAGCTGTGGGGAGACAGGCAGGGAGGACAAACAGGGGCCATTGGGTGCTGACAGCAGGGGGGTGCAAAGGAGGCATCACCAGGTCCACTGGTCCATGGGGGTCTGGGGACACCCTTCAGAGGGAGGAACAGGTACCAGGCAGGAAGTTCTCTGTCCCAATGCCGGAGAGTAGCAGGACAGAATGGACATCAGGGGCTCACATTGCAACATGCCCCAGCTCCAGGAGGTGAGACACACGTCACAATATGGCACATTCTATCCACTAGGCCTCAGCCACTGATTCAGATGTGAGCATGTGGCTTAAGCTGGTCCCATCGGAATGGATCTCAGAACACTCTGCTAGGAGTTCTAGGACAGACACAGGAGTTCTCTCTGACTCCAGAACATGTCACCGTGCGGGGGTGAGGCCTGGCCCTGCATCTGCCATGCCACTGCCATGGTGAAAGTCAGCCTGAGATGGGACCAGCCACAGCATTTAGCATAGGCAGGAAGTCCACAGAGAAACAAAGCCAGGGCTTTCGCGTTCGCTTATAGGAGGCAGTGAGCCAGGGACCACTGCTTGCCTATAAAAATATCCATTCTTTCCTCTATCATCCTTAGTAACAGAAACTTGATTTTGCACAGCAGTGTGACTGTGGCAATATGCCCATGAGAAAAACGACAAAGGCAAAAGTCTTTTAGAAATACATATATAGAATACTTAAGAATAAATTTACAAAAAGTATAACACTTGCTCATTGAAAACTATAAAACTATTCAACTATCGTTGAAAGGAATTAAAGACCTAAGCATATGGAATGATATCTTGTGTTTATGAATTGGAAGAAGGAGAAAACAGCATGAGGTTTGCAAATCAATTGATATGCATGTCATATGCATTGGGCAAAGTAAGGCACTGCCATCAGTGCTTGTCTCGGTCAAACTGAACCTTGGGGACAGTGAGAGGAACAGCCAGACTCCTGCCTGAGTGGAGGTAGGGTGAGAGGTCCACTGAGTTTACCATTACTAAAAATGGTAATATTCCCCAAATTGGTCTATGGCTTCAATGCCATCTGTGTCAAAATTCCAAAGAACTTTTACAGAGAACAAGTAAGCTGAATCAAAAATTTATATGGAATGCAAGGGATTCAGAATAGCCAAAACAATCTTGGAAAAGAAGGAAAAAAGTAGTATAGACTCACACTTCCCAATTTCAGAAGTTACTACAAAGTGACAACAATTGAAACCAAGTGGTAACTGGCACGGGAACATACAAACAGATAAGTGCAACAGAATTGAGGGTTCAGAAACAAGCTCAGACATCTATGGTCAATTGAGTTTCAACAAGGGTGCCTAGACAATTCAACCATGCGGCTTGGCACCTGTGGCTCCACAGGCTAAGGCGTCAGCCACGTACACCTGAGCTGGCGGGTTTGAATCCAGCCTGGGCCCACCAAACAACAATGACGGCTGCAACCAAAAACAAAAACAGACAATTCAACCATGCTAGGATAACTAGATATACACATGCAAAACAATTCATTTGGACCCCTACCTCACACCATACATAAAAGCTAACTCAAAAGGATAAAAGTCTAAATGTAAAAACTAAAAGTATAAAACTCTTAGAAGAAAACATAGGTGAAAAACTTCATGACCTTGGATTAAACAGTGGTTTCTTAATGTGATACCTAACGCACAAGTCACAAAAGAAAAAAATCGATAAACTGGATAACATCAAAATCTGAAACTTGGTCCATCAAAGGACACTATTACTAAAGCGAAAATGCAACACACAGAACAGGAAAAAAAATATTCCTAACTTATAAGGGTCCATATCCAGAATAGAACAACGCAAATAACCTAATTTTAAACAGGAAAAGAATGTCATAACCATTTAGACAAACAGCCAGTGAACACGAGTCATTAGGGAAATGTACATCCCAGTGAAATACCATTTCATATTCACTAGGATGGCTGTAATCAAACAGAAAATAAGTGTTTAGTGAGGGCATGGAGAAACCGGAACCATGTTCATGCACTGCACTAGCATGTTCATGCTAGTGGGAATGTAAAATAGTACAGCCAGTTTGGTAAACAGTCTGGCATTTTCTCAAAAAACTAAACAGAAAGGAATTCCAGATCAAGGAATTCCAGTCCTAGATATATACCCAGGAAAAGGAAAATGTATACAAATGCTCGTAGCACCGTTGTGGAGCAAACAATGGAAACAACCCAAATGACCATTAGCTATGAATAAATAAACAAAATGTGGCATATCCATGCAATGGAATATTATTTGGCAATACAAGGAAATGAAGTGCTGATACATGTCCCAATACAGATGAACCTTGGGAACCTGTAATGCTAAGTGGAAGAAGCCAGACACAGCGGCTTCCACTTATAATCCAAAGAACCTGAAAGTAGGTTCATGGTTGTCAGGGGCCAAAGGGGTGGGGGAAGGAATGGGGAGTGACTACTGATGGGTATAGGGTTTCTTAGGGGGAATACAATGTTCTAGAATTAGTGGTGATGGCTTCACAACTCTGTGAGACTAAAAACGACTGAATTATATATTTTAAAATGGTGAATTTTATGGTATGTGGCTATCTCAATTTTTAAAAATGCTCCTTATTATTTAAGTCAGATTGAAGTCTTGCAGGTCTCTCCTCTTCTGATCAAGCTTCTATCTGATACCTGGTGGGACTCCCTCCCCTGCTGGCTGGCTTCATCCCTTCTCAGGCAGCTGGTGCACTTTCTCTCAGAGCAGGGGTGAGGATGAGGTCTGGCTGAGACCTGAGAGAGCTGTGTGCAAAAGCCAAGTCCCCTGCTTCTGAGGGGAACACAGCCTTAAGCTCTTGCCCAGTGTCCTTGGACTTGCTGGAAGTGGGGGCCGCCCCCTCTCTAGCCCTGGGGGAGCAAGAATGACAAAGGGAACCATCAGGTCGGTTCAGACTCCATGACCGCCCTTCCATACGTCACTGAGCAGCCCAAGGCCCAACAATCAGGGGGCCGGGGCTGTGTGGTGCAAGCAGTGAGCTCTGCTGGACAGGACAACTCAGGCTGCTTCCATGAGCAGAGGGACATGGAAAATGACACTTCAGTTCCCTCCACAACCTTAGCCTGAGGAAGGCCGATTACCTTGTTTGAAATTAAATACATGAGAACACATGCTTGCAGAGATGTTTCTTTGGCCTTGGGGTAGCTGGTAACTTCAGCTTTGGAAACACCCAGCCTAAATTCTCAAGCCATGCCCCATGGAGGCCAGCTCTCAGGTCCCCTCTTCTGTAGTGGGGGCACACACACCACTGGGTACCTGTGGCCCCCTCAGCAGACACAACTTGGGCAGCTCCATTCATTCCCACCAGGGTGAATGTTGTTATATGTTCAGGGGAGAATCAGCTGTGCCTCCCCGGCCCTCTTCAGCCGGTCTGACTTTACCATCACATCATTCCTCTTCTCAAGTGCATGGATCAGGGCCTTAGTTCATTTTCTGTCCCCCAGAATACCTAAAACCGGATCATTTATAAAGAAAAGAAGTTTATTTCTTACAGTTATGGAGTCTGGGAAGCCCACATTCTGACTAGAGCCTTCTTGCTATCGGGGACTCTCTGCAGAGTTCCGAGACAGGGCAGAGCATCATAGACAAAATGTGATATATCCAGGCTGGGCTCAGTGACTCACGCCTGTAATCCTAGCATTTTGGGAGGTGGATTGCCTGAGCTTAGGAGCTCGAGACCAGCCTGAGCAAGAAAGAGATCCATCTCTAAAACAAGCCGGGCATTGTGGCAGGCGTCTGTAGTCTCAGCTACATGGGAGGTTGTGGCAAGGGTTTAAGGCTGCTGTGAACTATGATGCCATGGCGCTCTATCAGAGATGACAAAGTGAGACTCTGTCTCAAAAAAAAAAAAAAATGCAATAGATCCATGCAATGAAATGTTACTTAGCAATAAAAAGGAGCACATGCAAGACGAAGAGGCTGATGGGGCTCCCAGGGGTCTCTCTTCCTCTTCTTATAAAGTCACCAGCTCCCCTCCCATGGTAATCCATTAATCCATTTATGAGGGCAGAGCCCAGCCCTCATGACCACTCACTAATTTTCATGGCTTAACAGTATTCCACCGTATGAATGAACTGCAAATACTATTTTTGTACATTTTCTACTTGGGGCTATTACAAATAAGGCTGTTAAGAAGGTTCTAGGCTGGGCGCAGTGGCTCAGGCCTGTAATCCTAGCACTCTGGGAAGCCAAGGTGGGTGGATTGCCTGAATTCAGAATTCAAGACCAGCATGAGCAACAGCAAAATCCCTGTCTCTAAAATAGCCAGGTGTGGTGGAAGGTACCTGTAGTTCCCCCTGCCAGGGAAGCTGAGGCAAGAGAATCTCTTTGACCCCAAGACTTTGAGGTTGCTGTGAGCTATGATGCCAAAGCACTCTACTGAGGGCAACAAAGTGAAACTCTGTCTAAAAAATAAAAATAAAAAAAGAATGTTCTGTATACGTTATCCTGACTTTTTGTTGGGTATAGTCCTATAAGTAGAATTGTTGAGTCATTGGAAATGTGTGCCTTTAATTATTTAGCAAATAATACAAATAGAAATAACACCCAATTATTTTTCAAAATGAATGTACAAATCTACATTCACACTAGCAGTACGTGAGAGCCCCATTTGCTCCACAGTCTCAGCAACACTGGGTATTTATATTTCTTCAATGTTAACCATTCTGGTGAGTAAAGGTATTATCTGAGTTATCTATTGCTGCGTAACAAATTACTCTCAAAACATACTGGCTTAAAATAACGTACATTTATTATCTAAAGGTTTCTGTGGGTCTGGAAGCCAGGAGTGGTTTCTCTGGGGGGTTCTGGTCTCTCACAACGTCTCAGTCAAGATATCAGCCAGGGCTTCTGTCATCTGAAGGCTGTAGGATTGGGGCTATATTGGGGCTGTCATCTGAAGGCTATAGGTGGGGCACGCATGAGATGTAATGACCTGTAGTTCCTTGCTACATGTGCCTCTCTGTAGGTCTGCTTGACTGACCTCATGGGATAGCATCAACCTTCCCCAGCATGTGATCTGAGAGAGGGGCAGGGATGGGGGGGTGGTACGCTGACCCTTCTGACCTCGTGTTGTAAGTGACACATGATTACTTTTGCATATCCTATTCATTAAAAGTGAATCAAAGTCCAACCTAGACTCAAGGGGAAGGGAATTTCTACCTATTGAAAGGAGGAATACTGAAGAAATTATGGACATATTTCTGAACTACCATATGTCTCTCACTGTGTTTTAATTTGCATTTCTCAGACTAAATGAGGTTGAATACTTTTTCATGTGTTTATCAGCCATTGAGATTAACTTTCACAAAGCACCTGTTCAAGTCTTTCACAATTTTCTATTGTACTGTTTGCATCTTTCTCATTGATCTATGAAAGTTCTTTCTATATTCTAGATAGGAGTCTCTTGTCAGTTATATGTGCTGCAATTCATTCTCTCGCACTTAGCTTGCTTTTGTACACTTGTAATGGTGTCTTGGATGAACAGACGTTCTTAAGTTTAGGGTAGCTAACTTATCCATCCTTTTCTATATGGTGGGGGGGGGGGTTAATCCTGCTTAAGAAGTCTGTCCCTACTCTAAAGGCCTAAAGCTATTTTCTTACTGGACATGACAACACGGCTAGGCAGAGCTACAGGTTTCCAGAAAGCCCTTTCCAGTACATTTTCAGTTGTGGGGGTGCGTGGCTGGGGCGGTGACAGGGGAACTCACTAATGAGAGCTGGAGGACAGAGGGGGCAGCAGCTGTGGAGCATGTACACAACCACTCCAGCCACTCAAGCTCCAGCGGCTCTAGTGCTCCGGCAAGAGGATTTTACAGTGTGATTAAAATCCCAAGTCAGTTGACTTTAAGGTAATCAAAAGAGAGATTATCCTTGATGGGCTGGACTCAATTAGATGGTAGAGCTTTTCGAAAGGGTTTAGGCATCCCCTGAGCCGCACTCCAAACACCGCCTGATTGCCTGCCCATCGGACTTCAGACATGCTTCTTAGCCTGTCCCGACAGCTGAGTAAGCCAAGTGACAAGTCCAAGTTCAAACGCACGTACCCATATGTACAGAGGACCACTGACTTTGGCTGAACCCCCAATGATACACCTACATTATCTCCTAAAGCTATATTGTTTTGCCTTTCTTATTTAAACCTAAAACCACCTGGAGTTGATATTTTTTGTGAATGGCCTGAGGCAGAGGTCCAGAGTTCTGTTGGGGTTGGTTTTTTCCCATTTTTTTAAGATACTCGGTAATCCCAGCACTGTTTTTTAAAAAGCCCTTCCTTGCCTCTTGCTTGGCCAGCTTTGTCATAAATCAAGAGTGCATATTTTCACTGGTGTCAGCGTTTTGAGCTGATCTGATTTTTTAAGTTTGCTGCCCACTTTCCATAGTTGGGTAGGCTTTATGAAGTCATTTCTAAACACCAGCCTGTCACTGACCTTCCCCTGTAATTCAGCCTGGATTTTCCCTGCAGTCTGGCACGGAATAGATGGTCATTAAATCTGGGTTGCCTAACTTTCCTCTGCTTTGGAAAACAGTGAGTCCTAGGACTGAGCTTCGGGGTGACTGGTTCTCCCTGAGGGAGACGGGAGGTGGTGCAGTGGTCCCCCGACCTGGTCACCCAGGCCTGGTGACTTTGAAGGAACAGGGCGGATAGTGGGGTTAATATGCTGAATGTGGTGTGGTGGGGGACAGATCGCAGTACAACCTCGACGTTCACCTGAACTCTGCACAGAGACCCCAGTGTGGAGGGGTGGGGTGAGGACAGTCCCCTTCCCACACAGGATGCAGGTTATAAAGCAAGGTCTGGGTTTAAAATGTAGTTTGTTAATACCAGATACATCCTTTTAAAACGCCCTTTGAGCAGAATTGTGATGGTTGCTCTTATAAGAGTGGGAAAAAAAATACATATATATATATATATATATATAGTGTTGCATAGTGTCATCAGGACGTCAGGACATTCTTCCCATGACACATCATGACCAGCAGCCTCCTCCTAGACCTGGGCACCACACTGGGCACGCAGTGGGTGCTGCCCAAGGGAGTTTGGAACAACTGGGTGCATTCCTGGTTAAGTAAATTATGACTTCTCCACGCCACGGTAATAAGAAATCTCCACATATACTGACGGGTGGTCTTCGCCATCACACTGCTGAGTGAAAAGCAATTCGGAGAACAGCATGGAGTGAGTACTGCCTTTTCTACAAAAATGGAGAAGGAAAAGTTTGTGCACACAATTGCTTGAACGTGCAGAAAATATCTCAGGAGGGGAATGCAAGAAACGCGTGATACTGGCGGCCATAGGGAGTAAGGCTACACCCGGGCACAGCCAGTGGGACCTGGCCTGGGAGCCTTTTGCAGCTTTTGGCATTTGAGCCATGTGAATAGTCTGTCTGTTCACAAAACCAAAACAATTATTTTAAGAAAGAAAGAAAAGGAAGAAGGCGTAGACAGCTTGAAAGAGCACATCTCCCCAGCTGGGCCAGGACCAGGAGAACCTGGGAGTGTGAAGTGGGGGCAGTGCCCATCTGGGCGGGAGGCCAGCGCTGCTGCCCTGCCAGCCCCGCCACCCAGCTGCTGGGTCGCCCAGTCCCCTCCCTTCCAAGCACTGCTCTGGCTGGAGCCCTCGGGAGGCCCGCAGGAGCCAGCTTCCCTGGAATTTCTCCTCCCCCTTGGCTGCTGGCAAAGGCGGGCTCTTTTTCTTGGCAAGGCACCATCTGTGAAAAATGCGGTGGCCTTGGGGCTGCATTTGCAGACGAGGGCTTGGACATGGTTCGCATCAGGAGAAACCTCTCTTTACCTCTACGCTGCAAATCCTCTCTCCCTGTGCAGCCAATCTGGGCACTGAGAGGCAGCAAAAGGAACAGACTCCTGGAAAAGCATTGCTGGCTCCCTGGCAAATCCCTGGGTGGGGAAGGGGGGGGCTGTGCACTCGAAAGCCAGGTGCAGGGTCAGGCGTGCATGTGCGTGGGCCGGGGTGAGGGGTGTGTGTACGCTGTGTGCCTGCACCTGTGGTTGCCTATGCTGGGCGACCCCGCAGTGGGCAGCTTCTGAGGCCCCGTGCCTCCTAGGCCAGAAAGGCTCCAAGGCAGGCGTGCAGCCATCTGTGGGTCCCAGCCCCTGCTTGCCTTCCTCGCTGGGTCTCTCAAAAATTCTGTTAGTCTTTTAACTTCAGTTGCTTTATCTGTAACATGGGGTTGTGGTGAGGAATGGGTGAAAACGCCAAGAAGAGGCAGTGAGTCCACAGCGGCAGTGGTCCAGGGGATGTGGGCTGCAGACACGGAGTCTCGCCCTTCTTTTTCGGCTTTGACTCTGGACCCAGGATGAAGGGTCCAGAGCACAGCTGACATGCTCCAGATTTGCCCAGGCCGGCTGTGGACGACCACCTGCGTGTGCCGAGTCCACAGAATGCCCATCCTCTGAGCGAGCCCACCCAGCACAGCAGCCCCAGGACCCGGCCCCCTCCCACCTGCAGGACAGCCCACCAACAGGCACCCTGGTGGCCCTCCTTCCTCCCACCTGTGAGCAGCCAGAGAGGCTTTGTAAGATGAAAAAGAACAGGACGGGGGCGGGGCAGGCCAGGAAAGGAGTCACTCATCGGCTTCAGCCCGCTCCTGGCTTGCCCTTGGGCTTGGAGCGAAACCCAATTACCCGTCCAGAAGGCCCCACAGGGTCTGAGCCCTGACCCGCCCCCCAGCCTCCGCACTCCACATCAACAGGCCATTCTGTGTGGCAGGACACTGCCCCCTTCCCCAGCCTGCTTCCCCCTTCACAGTTGGCTCTGTCTCTCCTCATCATTCATCCAGCTTCGCCCAAAACACCCCTCCTCAGAGACATCTCCCTGCACCCTTGATGGAAAAGCCTGGCGCTGCCCTCTCTGCCCGGGCTCCAACTCATCTTGTGTGGTCGGGCGGACGGTGCACTTGGGGACAAGCAAAGCGACAGGACTCAGCAGTGAGGACCTCAGGCTGTCCCTGCTGCCAGGGGGCCCTGCGGAGAAGGTGCTGTGGGCTCTTACATTTTTGCTTCTTTCTTTTGAGATGGGGTCTCACTGTGTTGCCCAGGCTGAATAGCCTCAAGTGATCCTCTTGCCTCGGCCTCCCAAAGTGCTGGATGACAGGTGTGAGCAGCGGTACCCAGCTCCCCTTCAGTGTAAGCAGACCCCACACCATCTGCAAGAAGCTTCTAGAAGATCTTCTTCCTTGGGGAGCACAGCCTCAGGAGCCCCTCCTCCACGAGTGAGGAGGTGTAAATAGCCAGCAGGATAACTCTCTCTCCCACGTGGGAGCGGATGGACACAAGCCAGGTTGGCAGCACCCCTGTCTTCCTGACAGTCCTGGGATTGGCTTCTCAAGGAGGAGACCCCCCCTCACAGCACATCGTGCAGGCTGATTCCCACCCGGCCCAGGGTCTCCTGGTCTCATCAGAGGAGGGAAGTGGGGCAGGAGGCCCACACAGCTGCCACTGCTCAGGGCACCCATCCCACATGGCCCATCCTCACTGTGGTCCTACCAGAGTCTCATGACTCCCTCTCCCGCTGCCCTGCCATTGCTCTGTACCTTTCAGCCCTGGCAGGCCACTCAGCCTATCCTCTCTCAGTTCCAAGGGCTCCCTGCACCCACCCTTCCTGAGCCTGGGGTGCTTCCTTTCCTGAGACACCCCCTCTAGCAACTGCCCAGCCTCCTCCTCAGAAGACCCCCAGGCAGGCCAGGTCAAAGGCCCAAGCCACGTCTCTCACCCCTGCCCAGTCACATAGCTCCTGCTATGAGCTGGTGGACATTTTCCACCCCTCCACCTCCCTACCACTTCCCATCAGGAAGGACAGGATCACAGCTGTCTCGCTCAGCATTAAACCTCTAGCACCCAGAACGCACAGACACTCTGAAAAGTTTTGCTGAATGAATGAATGAATGAACAAGCCAGCTAAGACAGAACTTTAAGTCCCAGTTCCAATTCTGTCACTAGCCTGTACCTGGTCCCACAGCAGACTAAGACAGGTCAGGCAGGAGGAACCCAGACAAGTGGGATGGGAAATCTAGCATCTTCTTCCGGAAGATCTAAGTTACTGTTGGAAAGACATCCCCTTACTGATAAGTTCAGACAAGCCTTAACGTCTCTGGGACTCGGGTCAGCACAGCAGGCCTGCCTGGCCAGTCTTGGACACAAGAGTCCAAGGGGCTTCCTTTCCTCTGTATGTCCCCTTAGGAATGTGGCACCCAGGGCTGCACTCTTGCAACCCTAGGCAGGCTGCCACTCTGAGCCCAGTGTCCTCACCTTGGGGCTCTAGTCCTGTCCCCTACTTGGGACTGTGCAAAGCTTGACACACAGGAAGAGCCCAACCTTGTCCTGCTCCGGGGGCCACCACCCTGGGCCGCTGGGCCTTCCTACTCGTCCTCCCAGTCGGGCGGGCGGAGATAGTTGCTGCTGGAGGGTGCTGTCCTGAAAGTAAGGGCTCAGTGAGCACGTTCCCAGGGCAGGCGAGGGCTGCCTCCAGCCTTGGTTTTGTGTAAGTGGTGAAAATACCAGCCTAATGTGGCTCTCTTGGGTTAAAAATGGTACTCACTGACTAAGATATACCTTCTAAAAGGTGGTGCTTACATTTACAAAAGCACTTTTTTTTAATTTGCATTTTTCTAAAGTGGCTTAGCTCTGTAAAACATGCTCACACATTAGATCAATTCACACAGCTGGCTGGAGGGGAGAGTGTGGCCACTACTCATGTAACTCCACTGTATACATGAGAACACTGAGGGATACACGCCAATAACTTGGGCGATAGGCAAAGAAAAGAAACCGAAACTCTGTGAGTGACCACGTGCCACAAGCACTTGTTATCTAGTCTAATTTTAGCCTCTCAAGAACCCTTAGAAGTGCGATCAGGAACGATGGCCCATTTTACAGGTGAGGGAAGTGAGGCTCTGAGGGCGAGGTGTTCACCCAGCTCACACAGCTGGAGAGTGGAGCTGTGGTGTAGTTTATCACATCCCAAAGCCTTTTCATCCTCTCTGGGCTGTGAAACACCACTGCTCCTTCACTAGGGGAAGTTTGGCCCCTGGACAGGCGCAATAAGGACCTCCTTCTTCGAATGAGTAAAACGCAGTGACAGGAATGAAGAAGCAAGAGGGCCGCAACCTGCCTCATGGCAGCTTGTGCACAGGGACGGTCTAGGCGCTGGCACATCCTCTACCCTCTTCTTTGTCTGGCTGTGTCCCTGCAGGAAGTCCCTAACCATTCTAATATAAGTGATAGAAGAATATCAGATTTTAGGAGGGTCAATGTAGATGCCTATGGTGGACATCCGTGCTGCTGTCCAAATAACCTGGTTCTCCCTTCCAGGCCTGTGGTGAGAACCCATGCCCCTGGCCTCTTTCAGTCAAGTGTGGTCATGTAATACTTTGGCCAGGGAGCAGAAGTGACTTAATGTCACTTCCAGGAGAAAGTCTTCAGAGCCAGTTCACAATAGCCTCATGGCCTCGTTTGTCACACCATAAAGACAAAAAGATGGAGCCTGGGTTATGCCTAAGTCAGGAAGCTCTGACCCATGATGGCCGTGTTCTGTAAAGGAGAAGTGAGTTGCTTTTAGTTGCAGAGACTTGCGGGACATTTGTTACAGCAACAAACTCTAGCCTAACCTAACTTACACAATTACATATTTCAAAACAGTATAGGAGATAAATGCTCCATTATAACATATATTTGTCTCATTCTTGTCATCTATAGAATGCAGATATTATGTTGTGAGGAGTAAATGGATAATACATGCAAATGAGTCTACATGTCCTTGACAGATAGTATGCTTCATCTATGGTAACTGTTTTTATTAAGTCATTCTTCTTGCTGTTCTTTCTTAATCTTCTCTACCATAAGCCCCAATCCCTAAGTAGGCCCAGCCCAGGGATGTGTAAAGGAAGGTGTTGGAACATTCCCAATGGGGCCAAAGGCATGCAGGGCAAAGGTGAGTCCAGACCTCCCCAGGGCTGTCAGTGCTGGAGGTGTTGGGGCCCCAGAACAGGCCCTGTGACAACTGCTGCTCTATCTGCCTTCTGTAAAACAAGTTCCATTATAAAAGTCATGCGTATTCTCCACCAAAAAGCCATTAGAAAACATATAAAAGTACAAAGAAAAACACAGCATCTATAATACAACTCTAAAGATAACCTCTTTTAATATTTTCGTACAAATCCTTCTCATGCATTTTCCTTGCACCATTTTATTTTTCCACATATGACTTATACTGCACGTAGCTGTCAGGCAACCTACACTGACTTTCTTCTTTTTTTTAACTAAAAATATGTCAAGAACATTTTCTCACTTCATTAAATATTTTTATACAACATAATTGTAATGCAGCTTGGTAAAGCACATGTGAATGTACAACAACTAAGTTACCAATTCCTAATTCAAAATTCAATCGCAAAATTACTAGTAATTTATTTATTTTTATTTTGTTTATTTATTTATTTATTTTTCTGAGACAGAGTCTCACATTGTCACCCTTGGTAGAGTGCTGTGGCGTCACAGCTCACAGCAACCTCAAACTCTTGGGCTCAAGCAATTCTCTGGTCTCAGCCTTCCAAGTAGCTGGAACTACAGCCACCCACCACAACGCCTGGCTATTTTTGGAGATGTAGGGTCTAGCTTTTGCTCAGGCTGGTCTCGAATCCGTGAGCTCAGGCAATCCACCCACCTCAGCCTTACAGAGTGCTAGGATTATAGGCATGAGCCACCGTGCCCGGCCTAATTCCTGGGAATTTACTACATGCCCTGCACTGTGCTGTGCAATGACAGTGGTGAAAGGTCAGAGTAGTCCAGCCCCCAGGAGCTAATCTTTCATTGTCTCCTAGGTTCTTGCCCTTGACAGAGATTGAGAGCTGTTTTAAATAGTGATGCAGAGGACATCATTAGAGCTACCTTTTTGCCCAGCCTGCCAGACTTATGATCATGCTAGATATTAGACAAAATGTAAAAAATGCCCACTTAAATGCATAACTGAGTTCAAAAAGAGATAAGGGTAAATGTCAGGGACTCCAGATGGAGAGAGAAACATGGCAACCAGTGGCCTTAGTGGGTGCTAGTAAGCCTGGTGGAAGTTGCTGGGAAGCAGGGTTTATACCCATTTCAGATGCCTGATGGAGGTTGTTGGGAAGCGGGGTTTACACACCCAGGCTTTGGGTTTCTAGGTGTACTTGTCCAGGGGGAAGAGGTCCTGGGCCATACCAGAGTGGTCCCTACACAATGTGGCACACTCAGGAAGCCCCATATTTGAGAAGAGAGTAGATTGCTTGCCTCTATAGCCTGCACTCTGAAGAAAGAGAAAAATTATCCCTGAGAATGTGCAAACTCTGTTAAGTAATGTCCACATCATTTAAGCTTTGAGGTTTAGGGTTCAAATTCATGGTGTAGTTACCACATAAACCAAGAAACTAACATGAGAAATATTCGTGGGCTAATAACACCCCATAGACACCTGGAAGAAGTAAATGTCATCCTGTCAATTCAGGCACAACAAAGTCCCATCTATCAAGCAGTACCACACATGGCTCACTCATCAAAATGACAAAACAAACAAAAAACCCTACAAAACAGTACAGGAAGTGAGTCACCATGAATAACAATCAAAGAAATCATGATAGAAAAGTAGGCCTCCAAATAAATATTCATTTAATGAGATTATCTGATAAGTGCTATAAAATGTTTAAAATTATTAAACAGGAGAATAAAAAAATGGAAATAGGCTCAGTGCCATAGCACAGTGTTTACAGTACCAGCCACATATACCAAAGTTGGTGGGTTCAAACCCAGCCCAGGCCAGCTAACCAACAATGACAACTGCAACAAAAAATAGCCAGACATTGTTGCAGGTGTCTGTAGTCCCAGCTACTTGGGAGGCTGAGGCAAGAGAATCACTTGAGCCCAGGAGTTTGAGTCTGCTGTGAGCTGTGACACCATGGCACTCTACCAAGGGCAACATCTTGAGACACTATCGCAAAAAAAAAAAAAAAAAAAAAAAAGAGGGCAGCACCTGTGTCTCAAAGGAGTAAGGCGCCGGCCCCATATACCAGAGGTGGCAAGTTCAAACCCAGCCCCAGACAAAAAAACTGCAAAAAAAAAGAAAGAAAGAAATGGAAATAATAAGAAAAGAAGTTACTATCACATAAAAAAAAGAGAGGTGGTGATCAGACAAAAACATCAATAGTTCTGTGTGATGTCATCAGGCATTTCTCCCTTTCCTCTATCAGTATTGGTCTGTCTACAAGTACCAGAAAATCCAGATGACCAACAGTGGATAAAACAAGCAGAGATTATTTTCTCAAAAAAACATAAGTTGAGAGATAATGTTGGCATGGGTTCAACTGTACACCTGTTGCTTCTAGAGCCCAGGCTCTTGTCCCTCCACTTAGCCTCTCTTATTTAGTTAATTTCTTTTTGCAGTTCTAGCCGGAGCTCACCCACCTTGGGCATATGGGTCCAGTGCCCTACTCGTTGAGCCACAAGCGCCGCCCTAGTTAATCTTTTTTTTTTTTTTAATTGAGACAGAGCCTCAAGCTGTCCTCCTGGACAGAGTGCTGTGGCATCATAGCTCATGGCAACCTCCAATTCCTGGGCTCAAGCGAGTCTCCTGCCTCTGCCTCCCAAGTAGATGGGACTACAGACGCTCACCACAACGCCTGGCCTTTTTTTGGTTGCAGCCGTCATTGTTGTTTGGTGGGCCCGGGCTGGATTCGAACCCACCAGCTCAAGTATACATAGCTGGCGCCTTAGCCCACTGAGCCACAGGCACCGAGCCAAGTTAATCATTTTTTATTATCACACTACCTGCCTCATGGCTTCAAGACAGCTGATGTGACTCCAGATATCACGTGACTGCAAGAGGGGAGAGGGGAAAGAAAGGTGAAGAGCAAAGAGCCAGGGACATCCGTTCTGCTTCTTCCAAACTACCACCACCACCATCACCATCACCACCACCACTATTACCACGATCACCACCACATTACCACCATCACTACCACCATTACCATCATTACTATCACCTCCACCATCACCATACCCACCATCACCATCACTCTCACCACCACCACCAAAACCACTACCACCATCACCACCACCATGACCATGGCCAAAACCATCACCACCACTACCACCACCATGACCACCACCATTACCACAATCGCCATCACCATCACCACCACCACCACCATTACCACAATCCCCATCACCATCACCACCACCACCATGATCACCACCGCTCTTTAATCTGTACCATCATTACCATCACCACTATTGCTACCTTCACCACCATCATCATTGTCATCCCTGCAGAAGATTTATCTATCACAGTGCCCTTTACCCTGCACGTTGAATGAGAGAATGTGTGGTACCCCCTCCTAAAATGTACTAGGGCCATGACAACTGGCACCTATAGCTAAGATCCAGTTCTCCTGGTCACCCTGCTTACCATCCTCCATAAACTCCCTTACACACTTCACTCCCTCTCTGACTCCTAGTTACCTTTATCCCTCTGTCAAGGACATTTCTTTCTAGAAGATTCCAGTGTGGCAACAGGGGGTTGACAGAAAGCTTCTTGATTAGAAGTGAATGAAGGTGCTTGCTAAAGAAATTGAAAACGAAACAGCAGGAGGTAATAGTTAACCAACTCAAGAAAGCACACTCTTCAGTCGTGTTCACAATCATCATGAAAGCAACAACGTATGTGGTATGTGTTCCGTTACTATGGAAAGGAGATCTTAAGATAAAATTTCTGCTTAGAAGTCCACTGTCAGCTATCAGCTATGAAGTTTTCCTTACCTGAAAGTAATAAGATTTCATTTTTTAAAAAATTTGTCACAAGTTCCACCAGAATCAGATCAAAGTCAAGGTGTTGATGATTCTGGAGATGATATTGAAAACCACCATGGAAAGTTCCAGAAGCTGGCCCACAAGTGTTCCTGGTAGTAGGCACAAGTGTTCACTCTAACCTGTGTCCAGGCTGCAGCCTTTGGTGGAATTTGACTATAATTCACAAGGCTGTTTCAAGGTGTCTGGAATTAGGAGCAGTGAATCCTTGGGTTGTTAAACAGCAATTTGATTTTTTTAAGCACAGAACAAACTCTATCAAAGGCAGCTCAGAGCAAAGGAAGTTCAAGGAGAAAAACTCACTTGCTGAAAAGGCTAAAAGTTTGTCAGGAAAGACATTACAACTTCCAGATTTGTATGTTTAAATCCACTCACATTTCAAATCCTTACTAGTTCCATTTTTTTAATATAAAATCTCGTGCTATTCCTATTGGTGATGAGCTGAATTTACTTTCAACAACTGAGAGCAATTAAAGCCAGTTGTTTATGACCACAGCACCAAGTCTGGATGCCTGAGGAGCTGGGAGGCTGGGGACTTTCCTCTCTCACAGCGGTGCCAGAGCTGTGGGCACAACAGAGCCCTGCCCCCGGGGGGGGAGAAAAAGATGCAAGGGTAGTGACACCAGAAAGAGAGGGACAGGAGGAAACAGGGGCAGCAAGGACAAAGGGCCCCAGTGTGGGCAGAAGTGGGACGTTAGTGTCCCCGGGTTGGAGTGGGCCTTCGGTGTCACCCTCAGGTGTACCCAAAGGGATTGGCTTGGGAAGAGCAGCTTGGTGCAGCTCTCCTGCTGTGGAGGAGAACACCCTTCTCCATGCCTAGCCCTCTTTCCCTGGGGCACCTGCTCTCTGTCCAAGGAGGAGACTCACCTGTCCCCCTTCCCTGAAGGAGGGGCTCTCAGAAAGCTGGCATAGGACAAGAAGCACAGGCGGTCCCAGCACAGTTTGGTTGGGTGACCTGGCTTCTGGGAATTTCAGTTTCCTTAACTATAAAATAGTGACGGTAATGTTCCTTACCACACAGTGTGTTTGTGGGGCACACTTAGAACAGCACCTGGTGCATCTAAAGTGCAAAAGTGCTGTCTGGTATTATTATTGTTATCCCGAACTGCCTAGGGAGGCAGGTAGAGGGTAAGTGATTTATACAAGGCTGCACGGCTAGTAAGGGAAGGGCCAGCAGTCAAACCAGGAGCACCATGGAACCCCATGGGCTTTGCAGGCTGTGGGGAGGCCTGGGTGAGTGTGGCCGTGCACATTCTGACACCTGAATCCAGTTGCACACATGCAGCTGGCTCTGGGATTGGCCGGAGGGCCCCAGGTGAGGCCAAATGGCAGACACCTGCTTTCCTACAACTTCCCAGCTCCCCTCACACCAAGGCCAACTATCCACAGCCCATATCCTTGCACAAAGCCACCAGGGCAAGGATGGTCCTAGGCTAGCATTCCAGCCCCGCACAGGGCCCTCACCTCGTGGGCCTCATGAACTGAGGACAACAGAGCCTCCGCCTCACCAGGCTGTACTGAGGACATGAGCAGATGTGCCTGAGCCCCAAACTAGGGCTCAAGAAATGCCATTCCTGTCTCCACTCCCCTCCATCTAAAGCTCTTAGATGTGCTCCTCCAGGATGCGTTTCCCAGGGCTTCCTGCTCAGTGGGGTGGAGGTGGCCACCAAATCACCCAGTGTCTCTGGTCAGCAACAAGCAAGTGGTGGGGTGAGTGGCCACGACATCCCTCACCATAGACACGTCGTCCCCCACTGCCAGTGCTCAGAAGTGGGGCGGCCACAGCAATGGCATCCACCTCGCAGGTGGCTCTGTGGATTCATGAGCTGAATTACCCAAGACCGTTGCAGGAAGGAGTACCAGGCCCGAGCCAGTTATATCAGAGCTCCCTGCTGAGCTATGGCCTCCCCTGCCTGGTGCCTGGGTCTGTGTGGAGTTTGTGGACTCTGTGTAAAAACTCAGAGTCCCCCTGCACTCGTTCTCTGACGTACTATTTCTACCCCAAAGATTTCTTGGGCTTTCAGCACCACTTTAGAGCAGAGAGACTAATTTGGTCTAAATTTGCTGGATACTCAGTCCCCCCGCAGGTCAGATTCACTTCTGCTTGGCCCCTTGGCCCTTCAACAAAGCTTAAGTTCACCAATGAATACCAGAGCTATGATCAAGCCAGGCATCATGACAGGCCCTGAGTGTAGATGCCTGCAGTCTCCAGACTGTAAACAAATGATTGTCAGATAAATGGTGAGTGCATGGCTGGGTACTGTGTTCTCTGTGGGAAAAAAGAAAGTTAGTATTTGTTGAGCAGTGTCTGTGTGCCAGACGATAGGTTACGGAATACTTCTCTTTCAATTCTCACAGCAGTACTACTGAACTACTTGTTACCTGTACCTCCATCTTTCGAATGAGGACACTGAGGCAGAGATGGCTCAGGTAACATGTCCAAGAGTTCACACATTGGCCGCTAATAAGAGAGTTTTTAAAATGAAAGAGATGAGGGAGGGTGGGCGTGTCTGCATAGAGGAATTTGAGCAGGTTACACATGCCTTGTGGCTGCCATAAGACACCGACGGTGGATGTCACCCCTCTATGCTGTCAGCGCTTGGTGCACACCTGCCACACACCAGGTGACCACAGGCTCTTCCTAGGGGGCTGACACAGCCTCAAGATGCTCAGCACGCCTTCTTCCCGCCCTGCATCATGCCCTGTTTCCAAAGCTTTTCTTGCATGTTTTAAAATAATCATGTGCTTTTCCTCCCGCTATTCCTGGACTAAATCCTATTTGGTCATGGTATAGTGTTATCAGATTTAATTTTCCATTATTTAGAGTTTCTATATTCAAAAATGAACTTGATCTACAGTTTTGTGTATGTCCTGATTTTGACATCAAGGAAATTCAAAGCAATTACTTATTTAAAAATTTGATAGACTTTGACTATAAAATTGCTTGGACCAGTGAGAAAATATAATAGGTAAAAGTATTATATTTATAACAGCAATAAAAATAAACATCGACATATAAATTCCCCACCATAGTACTGTTCTTTTTAATTTGTATGTATGATTCGAGGTACAATCTACATAGAACAAAATGCACAGATTTTTACTGCTCAGTTCAATGGATTTTGACAGTTGCGCACACCAAATCAAGATCTAGAATGTTTCCATCACCCCAGAAAGTTTTCTCACACTCTTTCCCACTGACACCCCACACACATACAGAATAAAGCTCTGTTTTGATTTCTATCATGAGGCATGACTTATGCTTGTCCTAGAAATTGACATATGTGGGAACATACAGTTTTGAACTCTTTCCTGCCTGCCTGGTTTCCTTCACACAGGATTGTATTTTTATGATTCAACCATATAGCTGTGTGTATCAATATTTGATTCTGTTTATTACTAAGAGGTATGCCATTGTTTGATTATATCAAAATTGTTTAATTCATTCACCTACAGATGGATTTGGAATGTTTCCAGGGTACAGTTCCTTGAATAAAGTGGCAATGAACATTCATGTGCAAATCTTTTTAAGAACTCTGGGGTAAAAACGAGAAGTTGAATTTCTGGTTCACGTGATTGATGTACATTTAGTTTTATAAGGACCTGCCAGTTTTCCAAAGTTGTTCCTTTTTACATACCTCCAACTATGTGTGAGAGTTCCAGTTGCTCCATATTCTCACCCATAACTGATATTGTCAGTTGCTTTAATTTTAGGGACTCTAATACATACATATGCATAGAACAGTAGCTCACTGTGATTTTGTTTGTACCTAATGACAAAAATATTGAGCATCTTTTCACGTGTTTATTGGCCATTTAGATATCATCTTTGGTGAAGTGTCTTTGAGTCCTAAGCACATTTTTAACTCAGTTGTCTGCTTCTTTGTTATTTTTATTTTTAGTAATTATTTGCATGTTATGAATATGGATTATTTAGCATTGTGAATATTTTTTCTTCCTTATTTTTGGCTTGCTTGTTCATTTTCTTAGCTGTATGTTTTGATAAGTAAAAATGTTGGTTTGGACGTCCAATTATTACATTTTGATTTATGGTTAGCATTTTGGGGGTGAATCTGATTGGTGTCTTTGTAGCCCTCAAATTTGCAAATATACTGCTAACTGTATACTTAGGTAAATGATCCATCTTGAATTATTTTTCGTGGGGGGTTAAGTTTATTTATTATACAGCTATCCCATTTGTTTTAGCACTGTTTTCTTTCTGCTTTGAGTTAAATCGGTTCCTTGATCCAAAATCAATTGACCACGTTGTGTAGGTTTATTTCTCAATTCTACTCTGGTCCATGGAGGCAACCTGTCTACCTTACGTCAGTACTACACCAGCCTGATTATCACAGCTTTAGAGGAAGTCTGAGAAGCTGTTAGCAGAAGTCTTCTACTTTTAAAATTTTGGAATCGGCTTTCTTAGATGAAATTTTGTTATGGATTGTGGTGAATCTATAAACCAATTAGAAGAAAACTGACATCTCAACATCTAGAATTCTGACCCATGAACATCGTGTATTCTCTCCTTTAACATAGCGTATTTCTCTTTTAGCTATTATCTCATTTCTTTCAATGTTTGTGCAATTTTCACTATGGAGGTCTCACTCATCTTTCATCAGAAATATTCCTAGGTATTTGCCGGATTTATTTTATTTATTTATTTTTGAGAGAGTCTCACTCTGTTGCGCTGGGTAGAATGCCATGGCATCTTTGTAACTCACAGTAACCTCAAACTCTTGGGCTTCATCATCCTCTTGTCTCAGCCTCCCAGTTAGCTGGGGCTACAGGTACCCCCCACTGTGCCCAGCTAGTTTTTCTATTTTTAGTACAGACAAGGTCTCTCTCTTGCTCAGGCTGGTCCACCTCAGCCTCCCAGAGTGCTAGGATTACAGGTGTGAGCCACTGTGCAGGGCCTATTTGGTGGATTAAATGGTATTTTAAAGGTATTTTTAACCTCACTTTTATAGGTTTTCGTATACCTCCTTTCTCACATTGAAGAAATTTCCTTCTATTTCTAGTTAGCCAAAAGCTTTTTTGGATCATGAATGTGTTTGAATTTTATCAGATGCTTTTTCTCTACTTGTTGAAATAATGATATGGTTTTTCTCCTTTAATTGTTTCCTTTAGTCACCACCTGATACCAGTGAATTACATTGATTTATCTTAGAATATTAAATAAATTTTTCATCCTTGGAATAAATCCTACTTGGTCATTATATATTACTGTTTCTCTCCACAGCTAAATTCAATTTGGTAATATTTTTTAAAGAATTTTTGCATATATGCTTAAGGCATGTATTAGTCTATAATTTTATCATTTTATTGTCAGGGTTTCTTACCAGGATTATACTGGCCTCATAAAATGAGTTGAGAAGTATTATCTCCTCCTTTATTTCCACCAGAGTTTTATATGATTGGTATTATTTCTTTCTTAAATGTTAGACAGAAATTTTTAGAGAAGTCATTTAATGGGACTGAAGTTTTCTTTACAGGAAGATTTTTTTTTATTGAAAGTTTAATATTGGGGGAGAGGGAAGGGGTCAGGGGAGGACAAGTGGAGGGAGGGTATTTGGCAGAATCTCACCTAATGTACACAATGTAAGGATACATTTCAAAACAACTAAGAGATGTTATGTATGTCTTACCACAAAAATAAGTAACTGAGGTGATTAGTATGATTTAAACATTCCACATTGAATAGCTGACATTGTGGCGAGCACCTGTAATCCCAGCTACTTGGGAGGCTGAGGCAAGAGAATCACTTAAACCCAAAAGTTGAAGGTTGCTGTGAGCTGTGACGCCAGAACACTGTACCAAGGGCAACCTAGTGCAACTCTGTCTCATAACAAATAAATAAAATAAAAATAAATTTGATATACACATTGTATATCAAATCATCACATTGTACCCCATAAATTCATAGTTATAATTTAATAAAAATTAAGTTTTTTTAAAAAGTTTAATGTTTTTAATAAAGGGCTATTTAGACTTTCTGTCCTTACATGAGTTGTGGTATTTTGCAATTTTCTTTCTTTTTTTTTTTTTTGTTTTGGCTGGGACTGGATTTGAACCCACCACCTCTGGTATATGGAGCTGGCACCCAACTCCTTTGAGCCACAGGTGCTGCCTATTTTGCAATTTTCAAGGAATTTGTCAACTTCATCAAAGTTGTTGATTCATTGTTAGAAAGTCATTCATACTGTCCCCTCATTATTACCTTAATGTCTTTATGACTTGAAGCGACGGCCCCTTATTAGTCTTTCTTGGACATTTTACGAACATTTTTAAAGAATCAGCTACTGGTTTCATGGATGTTCTATTCTTGTTTTCAAGTTCATTATTGTCACTCTCTTTTCTTCTACTTTGGGTTTAATTTACTCTTCTTTTTCTAGCCTCTCAATGTAGACCCTTAGGTCAGTGAATCTGAGCCTTTCTTTTTTCTAATCTGTGTCTAAATTTATAACATTCCCTTTGCACACTGCTGAAGCTGCATCTCGCAAATTTTGATATAGCGTCTTTTCATCAAATTCAGGTGAAAATATATTCTAAAGTAGCTTATGATTTCTTATTGACCCATGGGTTATTTAAAAGCATATCCAATTTCCAAATATTTATGGATTTTCTAGATAGCTTTTGGTCACTGATTTCTGTTTTAATAATATTGTAGTCACAGAACATACTCTAAGTACATTCAATCCTTTTAAATTAATGAAACCTATTAGCACAGATTCCATGTGCACTTAAAAAGAGCAAATATTCTACTATTGTTGGCTGTAGTGTACACAAATGTCAATTAAAATCAACTCTTAAAAAAGAGAGTTAGAAAATAAAATAAAATCAACTTTAAAGTCAACTTGTTAGATAATGTCATTCAAATAATCCATAACCTTATTGGCTTTGTCTGCTTGTTGTATTAGTCACTCAGAGACTGGTATTAAAGTCCCTAACTAAGGTAAAGAATATCTATTTTCCCCTTTAGTTCTGTTAGCTTTTGCTTCATGTATTTTGAGGGTCTGCTATTAGGTGCATGCACATTGAGGATTATCATGTCTTCTTGGTTAATTCCTTCTTATATATATGAAATGATGTCCTTTTGGCTTTAATATCTTTATCTTGAAAGCACCTTTGTCTGATATTGATACAGCCACACCAGCTTTCTTGTGCTTACCATTTTGCCTGGTATATATCTTTTTTCACGTTTACTTTCAAACAATCTGTATTTATATTTAAAGTTGTTTCTTGAAAATAACATATAGCTAGATCTTACTTCCAGCATTCTCCAACCTGCGACCCATGGGCAGCATGCAGAGTATATGAGACTGTTTTGCTTATCTGTGGTGTTAGATATCAAGAAAATTATGCACAGACCTTGTTCTTGCTTATTGGTTTCCATTAGTGTTTATATATTTAATATATGACCCCCAAACAACTTTTCTTCTTCTTCTAATGTATAGCAGAGAAGAAAATAAGTTGGACACCCCTACATGGTGATCTCTGCCTTTTAATTGGAGAGTTTATTTGTATTTAATATAGATAGTGCTATGGTTTGGTTTGCATCAGCCATCTTAGTGTATTTTTTGTTTGTCTCATTTGTTTTGTTTTATTCCTCTGATCCTTTTTTCCTGATTTTCAGGGGGGAGAGGAGGGTTATTTTTATGCGTGTTTTAATGTCTTCTATTGAATTTTTAGATCTAACTTCAAATTCTCAGTATAGTAATTCTCACTTAGCTTCATTGATAGGTTCTTGGAAACTATAATTTTGGACAAAACAATACACAGCAGGTCCTCAAAAAAAATGTGGTTTGTTCAACATTGTTTAATTATAACACTGATGAGAAAAAAAATAGTTTTGTTATACATCGTTTCACTTAAAGTCATAGTTTTCCAGGAGTTATCAACAACATTAAATGAGGACTTGCTGTAAATACTCTAAAGATTACAATGTGCATTTTTATAAGATACTTAGATTATATTTCATTTACCCCCTTCTTGTTTTTTGTGCTCTTGTTTTCACATAGTATTTTATTCTATATATTCTATAAATCCCACAATTCCTTGCCATTATTTTGGCTTTATTCCATATTCATAGTATAAATAGATAGATAAGATAGAGATAATAATAAAGATGATAGAGATACAGGCATAGATAGAGAAAGAGATCAATAATTTTATCCTTCCTTGCTCGGCGCCTGTGGCTCAAAGGGCTAAGGCGCCAGCCGCGTACACCTGAGCTGGTGGGTTCGAATCCAGCCCAGGCCCACCAAACAACAATGACGGCTGCAACCAAGAAATGGCTAGGTGTTGTGGCGGGCGCCTGTAGTCCCAGCTACTTGGGAGGCTGAGGCAAGAGACTTGCTTGAGCCCAGGAATTGGAAGTTGCTGTGAGCTGTGATGCCATGGCACTCTACCCAGGGTGACAGCTTGAGGCTGTGTCTCGAAAATAAATAAATAAATAAATAATTCTATCCTTCCTAATGCTCTTCATATTTTCCTACAGATCTGGGAATTTTTTTTTTTTTTGAGACAGAGCCTCAAGCTGTCACCCTAAGTAGAGTGCTTGACATCACAGCTCACAGCAATCTCCAACTCCTGAGCTCAGGCAAATCTCCTGCCTCTGCCTCCCAGGTAGCTGGGACTACAGGCTCCTACCACAATGCCTAGCTATTTTTTGGTTGCAGCTATCATTGTTGTTTGGCAGGCCCAGGCTAGATTCGAACTTGCCAGCTCAGGTGTATGTGGCTGGTGCCTTAGCCTCTTGAGCCATAGGAACCGAGCCCAGATCTGGGATTTTATCTGGCATTTCTCTTCAGTTGAAGACCTTGAGATGAATAATTTGTCTTTGTCTGAAATATTGTATTTCCCTTCAATTTTAAGGATATTTTTTCTAGATATAAGTTTCTTGGTGGAAAACATTTTTGTTTTGGGTTTTGTTTTCATCCAAAATTTAACACAGTGCCACTGTCATCTGCTCTGCATTTATTCTAATGAAAAATCAGCCCACATTTTTATCATCGTTCTTCTGTATATGTGTCATTTTTTTCCTCTAGCAGCTTCCCTCCCTGCCCCCCACTGCTTTTTTTTTTTTTTTTTTTTTTTGAGACAGAGCCTCAAGCTGTCACCCTGGATAGAGCGCTGTGACTTCACAGCTCACAGCAACCTCCAATTCCTGGGCTCAAGCGAGTCTCCTGCCTCCACCTCCCAAGCAGCTGGGACTACAGGCGCCCGCCACAATGCCCAGCCATTTTTTGGTTGCAGCCGTCATTTTTGTTTGGCGGGCCGGGCTGGATTTGAACCCGCCAGCTCAGGTGTATGTGGCTGGCGCCTTAGCCCGCTGAGCCACAGGGCCTAGCCCCCCCCCCACTGCTTTTAAGGTTTTATCTTTATCCTTGGGTTTCAGCAATTCAGACTGATATGCCTAGGTATGCTTTTATTTTTGTTTACCCTACTTCTACTTGAGGTTCACTGAAATTCTTGGATCTGGAGGTTTCTTTCATCAATCGTGTTTAATTCTCTGCTATTATTCCTGCTAAATATTTCTTCTGCCCTATCCACTCTGCTTGCTTTCTAGTGCTTCACTTACATGTACATTGAACCATTTGATATAACCCCAGAGATCTTCAATACTCTTTTCTGTTTTGTCTCTGTCCTTGTGTTTCAATTTAGATTTTGTCCTTTTGTCTTTGTGTTTCAATTTAGATTTCTCTTAATCTGTTTTCAAATTCAGTAATTGTTCCCTCTGTTATTTCCATGCTGCTGATGAGCTCAGCAAATAAATTTTGCATTTCTGACAAAATATTTTTCATTTCTAAAATTTGCATTTGGTGGGCAATGCCTGTGGCTCGGTGAGTAGGGCGCCAGCCCCATATACCGAGGGTGACGGGTTCGAACCCAGCCCCGGCCAAACTATAACAAAAAAAATAGCAGGGCATTGAGGTGGGCACCTGTAGTCCCAGCTACTTGAGAGGCTGAGGCAAGAGAATTGCTTAAGCCCAAGAGTTGGAGGTTGCTGTGAGCTGTGACGTCACAGCACTCTCCAAGGGTGACGAAGTAAGACTCTGTCTCTAAAAAAATAAAATAAAATAAAATTTGCATTTGGTTGTTATAGTTTCCATTTCTCTGTTGAAATACTCTCATATACTTACACATGTGGTGTACTTCTTCTGGTTGACCCTTTAACATATGTATTAAAATCTGTCTGATAATTCTAGTCTCTGGGCCATCTCTGGGTCTGCTTCTATGATTTCTTCCTCTCTTGAGGAAAGCAGTCACATTTTACCTTTTGTATGCCTTGCCATTTGTCCTTTGCATACCAGACTTTATCTGTAAAAATAATACTTGACACCTAGCAAAGGACTTTCCCTTTCTTCTGTGGAGAGTTGCTCTGGGTTTGGGCTTAGCGTAGTCTTAGTTGTCAGGCGAGGGCAGACTCACTTTGTGACTGGGCTTCTCCAGATACTCATCTGTTCTGCCAGCCCCTAAATGTTCATTAAAATGTTGAATGTTTCCTTCTTCCCCTGTAACATATTTCTCCTTTCCTACCCAATCTACCAAGGATAAAAGCAGTCATGGGCTAATTCTATTTTCTGGATTTTAGTACATTTGATTTTCTTCATGATCTCAGCTCTTGGATGAATTTGTTTGGTGTTGTTTTTTTTCTTTTTTTTTGTTTGTTTTTGAGACAGAGTCTCACTTTGTCACCCTCAGTAGAGTACTGTGGCATCATAACTCACAGCAGCCTCAAACTCTTGGGCTCAGGAGATTCTCTTGCCTCAGCCTCCTGAGTAGCTGGGACTAAAGGCATCCATCACAACGCCCGGCTATTTTTTTAGAGGCAGGGTCTCGCTTTTGCTCAGGCTGGTCTCGAACCTGTGAGCTCAGGCAGTCCACCCATCTCGGCCTCCCAGAGTGCCAGGATTACAGGTGTGAGCCACCATGCCTGGCCTTGGATGAGTTTTTTAAAACTAACAAGCTTACCTACCTACTTGTTCTCACTGTTAGGATGGATTAAATATTACTAAGAAAACTTACTCATTTTTTTATTATTTCTATCTCATATATTACAGCAAAATAAATTCCAAATGGATTTTAAATTTTTTTAAATTTTCTAATTCCAAATAAAATTTTAAATATATATATTATATATATATATATTTTTTTTTTTTTGAGACAGAGCCTCAAGCTGTCACCCTGGATAGAGTGCTGTGGCATCACAGCTCACAGCAACCTCCAGTTCCTGGGCTCAAGCAAGTCTCTTGCTTCCGCCTCCCGAGTAGCTGGGACTACAGGCGCTTGCCGCGAAGCCCGTCCATTTTTTGGTTGCAGCCGTCATTGTTGTTTGGCAGGTCCGGGCTGGATTTGAACCCGGTGTATGTGGCTGGCGCCTTAGCTCGTTGAGCCACAGTCGCCGAGCCGATTTTAAATATTTTTAAAGATGCAATAAATGTATTAAAAGGAATATGCAAATGGCCTTCATATAGTCTTGAGAGACAGCCTAACCATGACAACAAAGTAAGAAAACCAAAATCAAATTCTTTATTTGTCTAAACAGAAAACTAGAAACTTATATATTGGGGGGGGAAGAGAATTAAAAGATAAATGAAAATCAGTAAGAAATTATTTCTAAACATTATGACAGACAGGGATTAATGCCATTAATATTTAGAGAACTTTTAAAAATAAAAAGATAGGCTCGGCTCCTGTAGTCACAGCTACTTGGGAGGCTGAGGCCAGAGAATTGCTTAAGCCCAAGAGTCTGAGGTTACTGTGTACTGAGGGCAACACAATGAGACTCTGTCTCAAAATAAAATAAAAATAAATAAATAAATAAAAGGATAAACACCTCAATAGAAAGATTAACTAAGGAAATGAATGAGTAATTTGCAAAAGGAGAAAAATAAATGGACAGATATAATGAACACAATTCATCTGAATTAGTAATTAAATTAATGTAAATTGAAGCCACAGTGAGATACCATGTTCCACTTACTGACCTAATAAAGCCAGAAAAGAATAATAATCTTTTGTTTATTCAGTAAATATTTGTTGAGAATCCCTGGAGGAGCCATCTGCTTCCACAGGCACTTGGAATCCAGAAGTGAAATGACAATGCCTGCCCTGAGGCCACTCCATTCACACCTGGGGAGAGGCAAGGTGATACACGTGAGGGAGAAAGATAAGGAAAAGTAAGGGAATTAGGGAGGGATGGAGAAAGGGAGCTGTTCTCTTATGTAAGTAGAATAGGGATGGGAATTCTCATAAAAAGATATCTGAGCAGACACCCAAAGAAAATGAGGGTGTGGCCATTTGGCTGTCTGGGGAGGAAGTATTTCAGACAGACAGAGTAGCAAGTGGAACTGACCCGGAGGTGAAAACATACTGGGGAAACAGTAGGGAAGTCATCCTGATGGGAGCTAAGTGAGGCACATATGATGGAGTCACTGATCTTTTATTCCAGGAAACTAGTCCTCTCATACACTGCTGGTGGAAGTATTCATTGGCAACCCTATTTCAAGGACAATATGACAATATTTACCAAAAGCTTAAACCACACATATCCTTTGACTCCAAAATTCAAATTTTCTGAATTTATTCTGATACAATAAGTAGATCCATGCACCAAGATGTGCATAAAAGGATATCCATTACAGAATATATACAATTGGAAAAAAACAAAATATTCGACATCTGTGACATTTAAATTGTGTTATACTCATAAAATGGAGTCCTACACAGCCATGTGTAGGAAAACAACATACTGGGCTGGGCGTAGTGGCTCACACCTGTAATCCCAGCACTCTGAGAGGCCAAGGCAGGAGGATTACTTGAATTGAGTTAGGAATTTGAGACCAGCCTGAGCAAGAGCAACACCCCATCTCCACTAAAAATAGAAAACTTAGCCAATCATGGTGGCAGGCATCTGTGGTCTCAGCTACTTGGGAGGCTGAGACAGAAGGATTGCTTGAGCCTAGCCGTTTGATGTTACAGTGAGCTGTGAGTGCATCACTTCACTGCAGTCTGGGCAAGAAAGAGATTCAAATTAAAAAAAATGATTTCAATCTAAAAAGTTAAAAATTTAGTGTTATCAAGAAAGT
>CAUYON010065276.1:0-34530 GCA_963573935.1 Arctocebus calabarensis
TTTTTGAGACAGAGCCCCAAGCTGTCACCCTGGATAGAGTGCTGTGGCATCACAGCTCACAGCAACCTCCAATTCCTGGGCTCAAGCGAGTCTCCTGCCTCTGCCTCCCAAGTAGCTGGGACTACAGGCGCCCGCCACAACGCCCGGCTATTTTTTTTGGTTGCAGCCGTCATTTGTTGTTTGGCGGGCCCGGACTGGATTTGAACCTGCCAGCTCAGGTGTACGGCTGGCGCCCTAGCCTGTTGAGCCACAGGCGCCGAGCCAAAGTGAACTTCTTAATGTCATGTAGAGCGTTCATTTTCCTAAGTAGCTGACATGTCTGATAGATCCAAAGAATCTCCTGTCCAAATGTTTATGACTTGTCTATTCTTATCAAGCTATAATTTATCAATCAAATCTCTTATTTTCTTATTTCTTGGGGCCAGAGGTGCTTTGAAATTCAATATTTTCAGATTTTACCTGATATATGCTAAGCATATACTGTATATGACATAAGACCCCCAGGAGGCCATAGGGCTGTACCCTTTTAGCAATCATGTTAATAGTTCCACAATGAAAGCCACGAATAAGCATAGTTAAGTGGGATACAGATTTTGTCCTGTCTCAGTTCTAGTTGGGCTTTGCCATCCATCAGATTTTTTTGACTAATGTAGTTACAAAGAGAATTCTTATTTTCAGATTTTTTGGAGTTTCAGAATTGCAGATAAGAAATTGTAGGTCTAGGGCGGCGCCTCTGGCTCATCGAGTAGTGCGCTGGCCCCACATACCGATGGTGCAGGGTTCAAACCCAGCCTTCACTGAACTGCAAAAACAGAAAAATAGCCGGGCATTGTGGCGGGCGCCTGTAGTCCCAGCTACTCAGGAGGCTGAGGCAAGAGAATCACCTAAGCCCAGGAGCTGGAGGTTGCTGTGAGCTGTGTGATGCCACAGCATTCCACCAAGGGTGATAAAGTGAGACTCTGTCTCTACTCCACAAAAAATAAAAAAGAAATTGAAGGCCTTGGTAACTAGAGTTGTCAAAGCCTACAAGATCATAAGTAAAGCAACAAAAACAAAAGCAAGCCACGGTTCTACAGTCCCTGCTGGGCACTGGAATCTTTAGGATCTGCCTACCAGGCAGAATCAATGAACTGATAAACTTCCTTGGAATTTGAAGGTACTCAGCAGGAAAATGCTATGCCTTCTCACCAATCATAATTCCAATGTCACGCTTCTTTCTCCCATTCAACATCAATACCTTCTATAACAAGAACTAAGAGTTATTTAGTTCTACTACTGTCCTTTACAAAAACAAGCACTGTTTCCTCCTCATTGCTGTTACAGTTTTGAAACATCAGCTTTTTCTTTTCCATAAAGTATCTCAATTAAAGCTGATTTCTTTTTGTTATTATTTTTTATTATTGAAACAATCTTTAGCACTGGGGTTACAAATTCCAGATTTATGTTAACATGCCTGTAAGTAGCATTTTACAGAGGCAACAAGAGCCTTGAAGGAATATGAAATGCACTAGAAAATTAGAAAATATTTCTGAGGGTCTTGGGAGGGTGACCTTGATGTTGTTACTCTAATTTGTATGGAGAGAATTACAGGTTATAGTTGAAAATAATACTCTTCTGTGTGTATATCCCCTCTAAACAATTCTTCATGATAGATTTTGTTCTCTGAGTTCCATTTATCCATTTCTGAAACTACAGTAGAACCTCCTAGTTAACCACCCCCCTACATTGACCATTTCTTAAAGGCGATAGAATTTTTACATGCCAGACATGCACCACATGTACATATCAGTATAGACTGAGTTCCTTATGTTGACCAGTGTATACAGTCTCTTGGGTGGTCAATTTAGAGGAGCTCTACTCTACTTATTGCCAAAAAGGTCACTGGGCGGGCTATACCAACCTCAACAGGAACCGCCGTCGTCTGCATGTGTGCATACTGTGGCAAATAGGCTCCTTGCATAGCTGATGTTGCAGGCATGTACTGAAAAAGAAGAATACGATGAGAATGGGGGTGGTAAATCATGTAAAATTCTGAATACTTGTGGAACTGGGAGATGGGTATAAAGTACTTGCAAGTCTCAAAGAAGAAACTGAAATTGAAATGGACTACCTCAATGCTATTAAGCTCATTTTACAGTATACATAAACATGTCATAGGAAAGACAAAGTTTTCTACTTTTCGAATTTTTCAAGCTAAAAATCCCATGTTTCTTTGGAAGAAGCATATGAATGAAGATCAAAAAAATGTATAATCCTCAATAATTCAATATCACTAATGTTATTTTAGAAACTCTCTCCTCAAAGGACCTCGTTATTTCTTGGAAGCTCCCTAAACTAAACTAGTACCTATTATTGTTTCTACAGGAGGAGACCCAGAGATAAAATGACTTTTTAGAACTGTAACAGGTCACTGCAGATTAGACAATGAAGCCCTATTTTCCTGATACTGACAGTCATCCCTTCTGAGAAGGAGAAATTTCAAGTCGATCTCACTGGATATCGCTGCTGCTGGTTTGACTGTGTGGGGAAAAATGCACCACAGTGTAAGCCACTACAGACACAAGTTGAACTAAGCCATCTAAATGCCAAACATGCCACAACCTGGAAGTTGATCTGGTACCAGCTCAAGCTTGGTCCTTAGACCTTGGTGAAATAAGTTAATATTAAGATCATGATTCAATGTACTCAAATCCCATAAAATAAGAAATAAGTGAGGAAAAATTTCCTGCCTTTCCCATTTTGTATTACCATCATCTTTTGCTTCATGACACTGCCACAGCATCATGAATAACAGTAGTTATAAAGGCTAGATGTGATCATATATGGGTGCTATATTCTAGTAAGGGATACCCCAAGATCAGACTTTAAGTTTACCAATAGAAGGCAATGTGGGGGGAAGAGAGATGATCAGACATAAATTTTATCAGCATATAGACTGTAAATTGACAGGGAAGAGAAGGCTGCATTCATTTACCCTCTGTTTACAGAGACATGATATTAATTTGCCACCTACAGTTCCGGTGCTGCCTAGTGACAGATGACTCATCTGCTGGGCCAGAGGGCTGATCATAGATGCAGGCTGTAGTGACATAGTGTGCTCCATCGAGGGAGTTAACACGGCACCCTGGGGAGTTGGAAACAAGAGCAAGATAAGAGAACCTCCGGGAGGGAGTTTTAAGAGTCCATAAATTACCTTTTGCAAAGGAAATGTCTTAGTTTGTTGAGGAATGTGAAGCAAAAACAACCTCCCTCAATCTTGCACAAGTATCATTATTTATTTTGTTTTTAAAAAATCTTCTAGATTGCTCTTGCTGAGAGTTTTTTTAAGAGCATTAGGTGAAATTATATCTTGGCAGTCACTTCACAGAAATCCCTGTAATAGGCGAATCTTTCTTTCCCTTCCCTTTACCTAACTGTAAAGCAAGTTAGTCCAGCAGGTGGAGCTGTAACAGGAAACACCAGATTGTTGGCTGCCTAGCATTACAAAATAGTTTCTTATAAAAACTTAGGGAAAAAACTGAGAGTTGATGTTTTCTGTAGTCACCAAACAATAGATTACATTTGATATGATCAACATTGTGTTTTGTTTGACAATGTTCTATACAGTCCTTTAGTGCAGTCATTAGGATGGACCGCACATTCTTCCCTCACGTGGTGCTTCCCAGAACTTCAAGTGACATTTTGATGCTGGGGGAGGGAAGTCAACTCAGACATGATTAATAATCCAATTCCAGATTCTTCTTTTGATTGGTCAGTTAAAATCAAATTAGATACATTTAAGAAAACAGAGAGGAGGAAAAAAAAAACAAAACAATCACCCATAACTCAGCCAGTCTAATACAGCTACTGCTGACAACGTCAGGGCCCTGCTGCCAGGGTCCGGCCGCTGTGTATCTCTACATCACTGCGGTCAGGGTACATCAAAAATGTCATATCCTGGGCTTCTGCTCTTAAGCTGGCATTCTATCATAAGCATTTATCTAACTTATTGCATAGCTGTCATCATCATCATCATTTTTAACAGTTACATCATGGTATGTTGATTGCAGAAACTGAAATTTAACTCTTTTTTTCCCCCTAGACTTTTGCAAACATCCAATTGCATCCGAGAATGCAAGTATTCTGATACACTGTATAAATACTAATGTATGTTTTGGCATCACTATGTCTGATGTACAGTGTTATTGATAATTAGGTACACAGTTGAGGGCAGAGGTAGGTGTACAGGCATTTTAATTCTGGTTTAAATCAGACAGTTTAAATCTACGTGGGAAAAGGTAATGAATTCTCAGATAGGAACCTTTTGCACATACTTGTAATACCTCGTCAAAGGTGGTAAATGGAGGTATGTGCAATCTATCTCTAAAAGTTGCCAAAAAGAAAAAAAGATGTGTGTCAGAGATGTTTGTTATTGATGCATTTTGGGAAAAATGTCTTTCTTTTTTCATTTTTAATGTATATCATCAAAAAGCATGTGGTAACATGGAGATGACTGAAAATGACTCAGAAGCCCAGAATATGGAGGAGGGGTTTTCTGCTCCTTTTTCTCATTCACAGGCAGCATCTGTGGGAGCTACTGTGTAGGAAGTCCCCAAAGTAAAAGTGGATTGATTTCTAAGCATTCCAAAACAAGCAGCATGGAGCAGCAGGGACACAGATTGCCGGGCATGTGTGGATTAGTGGATCAAGTACGCACATATAGATACATGTATATGTATGTGTTTATATCATACGACACACATACACACAGCATCAGAGAGATCTTCTCTTGTGTTATCACCTAAACATATTTTATCTGCTTATAGGTCATCTCAGCAACGTGTTCAGAACTTGTTATCCCTGGATTGTTTCATACACATGGTCTTACATTGCATGGTGTCCACTTTAAGGAGGTATCCTGACATAAATTCTTATCTGAACTTAAGGCCAAGAACAGTGTTATTTTCCTAAGCAATCCACTCTGTTTCTAACTTACACATACTGTGAACTACCCTGCCTATCAGGATTCCCATTTTGCACTGCTTACTAGAAAGCTCAGGGCCAAATCTGTGACCTTCTTAGGGCGAGCATACAGGTCATTCACTGTGTTGGGTGCCCTTGGCCTTAGCTGTAACTTTGTTCAACTTTTTCAACTTTTAAATGCTCATTTTAATCCAACAAACTAAATTTTATGTATCTTTGAAAAAGCATTTTACACATACTACTTAATAAGGTGAAGTATAAATCGATTTAAAAATGTAATATATACATAAGAACCCCAAATGCTCAAGGCCACTAATAAATTTGTTTTTTTTGTTTGTTTGTTTTGTTTTTTTTTTCTTTTTGAGACAGCCTCACTCTGTCACCCAGGCTAGAGCGCCAGGGCATCATTTACTAAAGAATGCATTGCTACTTTAGTATATAAATTTCCACAGAAATTAGTATATATAATTTCCACAGAAAAGCTTAGTAACACTGATGAAAATCCCCATCTAAATTTTGAACTTTTAATTTGTGTTATGCAGAATATAAAAAAATGAAAGCTGTTTTACCTCAAGTACTGTTAAAAATTTAGCCACTCTATTGAATGATCTACAGAATTAGTATTAGTAAGAAAATTGTGCCCTGCCTTCAATATGATGTAGTCCAATTTCTCATAGAAAAGTTAACTGAATGTTTACTACCAATCTGTTTCAGAACAAGGATAAGTGGAAGTTTTATAATGAACTTGTACTCATATTCCATGCTTAAATTTTCTCAAATCATCTTTGGCAAATGGTTTTAACCCAGAGGATATATACATACATAGCTTACTTTAAAAATACAAAGACATTAAGATGAAAAACTTACAGGGTGCTGTAGGATATATGGTTGAGGTTGCATCCAAGAAGGACTTTGCACCTAGAAAAAGGAGTATTTTGAAAGGAATGTTGATTTCCATTGTTAATGCTTACCTATTTCTTTAGAACTCTTTTTAATCATGCTAAAAGTCTACAGAAAGAAAATAAGGAAATAATACTATCAATGATTAAAAAGATTAAGGCAGTTAGAGTTCTTGGCAAACTGGTCACTCTGAATGGGATGAAATGATTATTTAGAAACAATTTCTTTTCACCCACTTGAGAAGATACTTATTGAGTTTTAGGCACCAAAGAGAAAAGGCAAATAAGACATGGGTCCCCCTCTCCAAAAACTTACTAAGAGCAAAGGAGACAAACATAGAAACAACTTAAATTAGTGAACTGCATTACAGTCAAGGTATGAAGTAGGTACTTTGGGAATACAGATGAATGAGAATTCCAGCACATCTCATTAGCAGCCAGTCCTTAAAGTGCGTGCTTACTTAATAAGAATAACCAAATTCCACCTCTATTTGATACCTGGGACATCAGGTTTCAGAAATCTTATACCGAGGTTAACCATTTCTAGTTAGTATGGAAAATAAAATCTGCAATTCAGATTTAGGAAATTAAATTTCAGGAACAAGATTTTAACATCTATAGTCAAAAGGGCATCTACACAGTAAACCCTCTGACATGACAATGAAGACATCAGAGTGAGGTTTTGTGGCAGGGAAGAAAGCGTGTGTAGTCTGCCATTGCAGAGGAGAACATATCAGTTCACTTCTTCATGCCCAGAGCTTTCCCGAGTCTATGTAATTTTAAAGTTAAGTTTCAGTTTCTAATTCTTAACAAAAACACTCTCTTAGATTTTATCCCCTATTGTTAACTTCAGAGATTCTACAGACAGGACATGGGGAACAATGTATTGTGATTTACCTTGATAGCAGAGCCCCGATACTTGTTTTCTCTGGTTTCCTTTGCCACCTAAGGCAGACCAAAGTTAGGTGCTTCTGCCTTGTTAACATTTCAGTTATCTGGACTGCAGCTTTTCCCCACTGGAATATATTGGTGGTTTCTTACAGATGCCAATTTTCTCAAATGCAATTGCGTGAATGTAGGATAGTTTAGTGGAGAAAGGCTCGAACATGAATGCAGGGCCCTCACAGGATAAATCACCAGGAAGTAAGCAGCTCCCTAAAGACCCCAATTTGGGTCAGATGTCCCCATTTTTTATATGCTTCAGTCATCTTAATAATTTAATAGCTTATAGCATCATGGGGTTAGGGAGCTAGGACATCTAATCTAATTTTCTTTTTTAAGCAGCATCAATTTCTATTCCTCAAATTTCCCTAATTGTAAAATGGGAATAATAATTTATGTTCTATAAACTTTTTACCATTGGTTCTTAATCTGCCAGGGTCATGGAGCCCTTTGAACACCTGATGAAAGAATTAGGTGTTTTAATTCTAACTGCACACATACACAAACAACTTAAGGGGACTGCAGATTAGATAAAGCTCATTCACTAGGCCCACTGTGTCTCTGAATTTATCAGGTTAAAAATCAGCCTGAGAGGCTATGCATGAGTATCAGGATGATGGCTTAAACTTCCACATGTATCTCAGAGGAAAACAGAATGTCTAGGAGAGGAGATCAGGCCTTTTAAATAATTTGCTGTTTCCAGTTAGCCATATCAAATCTATGATATTACCAACACTAGTCTCCTAATTTTTTATTCTATAAAAAGATTCTGTGGCCAAAATGCACATTGCTTTTATATTAAAGAGGGAAAAAGAGGTGGTGGAGCGATGCTCTAAAAGCTGTAATATCTATGCCAACACAAATGCCAATTTAATATGTATGATCTTCCATTTACCTGAGAATAAGCTTATATTTGCCCCTATTTTGGTGACAGGGGTTTCCAAGTTCAGACAGTTAAGAAAGAAGACTACTTATTAGCAGCAGACATAGGAATTGTTTATTAGGGAAAATGCACTAGAGCAGATCTCACTGAGTCTTACACAGGCAAGGAAAAGGTAGGAATCCCACGTCTAAAACAGTTAAGGTGTTAAATTAGCAAATACTATGCCCAGCAGACTGAAGCACCAGACTAAGTAAAATAACATCCCAGAGAGAATAAAGAAAAGAAAATGAGTGACAAATCAGGGAAAGGACGAGAACTAAAGAACCTAAAGCTGAGGAAGGCTGTTAATGCTACTTTAAAATTTTACTTTTTGCACATCTAATCTCTTCTCTGTTATTTAAAACCATTTTCATGTTTTTAGGCAGAATCAACTTTACAGTACCACTTCTGTTGACTGCAAGTATAATTAACATACTTATTATGAGTCAGCTAATCCTGCAAATTAATGATGATGATAATCATAGTTCACACTTATTGAGTGCTAATGAATTTGTCAGGTACTGTGCTGAGTTCTTTACACAGATAAGTCTCATTTAGTTCTAACTTTCTTAAACCTATGAGATAGAAAACTATTATTATACCCATTTTAAAGATGAGGAAATTGAGGCTTACAGAAGTAAAATAACACAGCGATTAGATTACATATTATAGTCCCCTAACCCCAGAAATCAGGACTACAACATCTAATTCAATTGCTATAAAAACAAAAATACATAAAAACTTAGTTTAGCCACACAGTATCCCAACAGTCAACAAAAGAGAACTCTACTCCTGCATGTCTGTAACTGAACTCCATTTGAACACCCCTGTCTGGACCCAGGCAGCACCTCATAGAGGTGCTCTGAGATGGGAGGGGCAATGCACGTACACAGCTTTAGGGGCTAACCCTGCAATAAAATCAAATCAGTATTATAACAAGGTACTTGATGAGATTTTTGTTTTGAAACTGGGAATTTATTTTATAGTACAGCCTCCTCACAAAATAACCGAAATAGGAAGTCACTTCTTTATTTATTGCTTCTGATGTTGTCTGCATTGCTCATTTAACGCTACCTAATGGAGATACATCTTTGTGTATTAGCATGTTTACTTGGTCTTTCATCAGTTCCTGCCCATAAATAAACAAAAGCAAGGGCACACACCTACTCGGCAATTACCTTAACTTTCTATTTTGGGACATACGGCGTCAAAAGCAGAGCCCACTGGTGAAGAATGTGTTTGGGTTCATCCCAGGTCTAAAATGCTGTGTTTTCAAGGACTGACAGCTGACAACCATTTCCCCTAGCTTTACATTCTCCTATACACGATAGTAAATGACTCTGCCAAATAAAAAGCAGCTTATTCTAAACTGGGTATCCAAGCTGCGTAACATCTGACGTAAATTTCATTATAAATGTTCAAAATTTCAAGACATATAAATATGTAGCAGAGATTCATGGTCTGCAAGTTGTCATACTGCTGATGAATCCTAAAGGTACAAACCTGGTAGGCAGATACAGGAGATGCAATATAGGGTGTTATAGAAGTTTGAGTGATCATTCGGTTTGTAGCAATACTGTATGGTGAAGGATAAAATCTAGAACAAACACAAAAGCCTTTATTAAGTAATCCTTTAAATAAAATAATTCATGGAACAAATGTCTGATATTTTCCACCTTCACATTTTCCCTCGAGCCATTATGCACTTTTCCTAATGACATACCCGTTCTGGATAGCAGCTGTCGCTGGGTCATAAGTAAGTGTCATTCCAGCCTATGGGAAAGAGAAAGAAACATTAGCATTCATACAGAAAGGCATAATTTCAAAAATTCCATTTCTTAGAGCCGTAATAGGATAAGACAGTGACAGTTTAATAGCATTTGCTAAAAATGGGAGTTTCTGTTGATCAGACAGACTAAAAACTAAATATGAGAATTACACTGTAGACCTGTGCTGTCCCATATGGTAGCCATTAGCCACATGCAGCTATTGAAAATTAAATGAAAAATTCAATCCCTCCAGCACACTAAGTCAGAGAGCTACATGTGGCTGGTGGCTATCACTGGACAGTGTACATTTGAGAACATTTTCTCCAGACATTCTTGAACCAGTTTGCTATCATTTTTAAAATAACAATTCATGGAAAATAAATATGGGGTAATGGAGGTCTAACATTTTATTAAAAAATTAGGAATTTTTGGAAAGAAAACTCTTCAAAAGAATGAGCTAAAATAGGGCGGCGGCTGTGGCTGAATGAGTAGAGCGCTGGCCCCATATATTGAGGGTGGGCCAAACTGCAACAAAAAAATAGGGCGGTGTTGTGGCGGGTGCCTGTAGTTCCAGTTACTTGGGAGGATGAGGCAAGAGAATAGCCAAAGCCCAAGAGCTGTGTGACGCCACGGCGCTCTACCAAAGGCGATAAAGTGAGATTCTGTCTCTAAAAAAAAAAAAGAATGAGCCAAAATAAATAAAACCACCGACTACCCAACTTAGTGATAAATATACTATTTATGTTAATGTTATTTGTAATTGTTGAATATTTAAACGTAAACCCTCCAAGAAACCATGACATTAAAAAAAAACAAAAAACAAAAAACAACTTCCAAACACTTGAGTATTTCCAACAGCAATGTAGAATGCTTTTACTTTATGTGTAGCTGGCGGGTAAACATTGCTGATTCTACCATCCACCTGCTCATCTGGAGAACCATCACTCTCTTAGCACCATGAACACTGGGAAGAGTTTTAATTGGATGTACTTAAATTACAATGTACCAGCAGGAAGGTTTAATCCTGACACCTGTTTCAGATGTGTGGTGGCCAAGTCAAGGTGCCTTTTGTGATCACATGCCCCCACTAAATTTTCAAGAAAGGACTTACAAGTCTCACCTCTCCTTCTCTATGCCACGGTCTTCCGTTAGGGATGTATTTGTTGGGGTTCTGCCTCTTCTTCTGTCCTCCATCCGCAAACTTACATAATAAAGGCTCTGTAGGAGCTGAGGGAATGGGGAAAACTAATATGAAACCACAATTATGTGTGTGTGCAGATGACAAAATGTAACTGAATTTCTTTTTCAAAAGGAGCAATGTTGGTGCTCTTAAGGGAATTCACAGAACACTTTGAAGCAAAAGCTTACTCAGACCCTTACAAAACCATCCACTGCTAAGAAACGCAGTACAGAATAACATACTAGTTGCTATTTCCAAATAACAGTGTAATAAAAACAGTTAAAGAACCATCCTACGGAAGCAAAGGAATCTTTTGATTCAATTTTGTGCACCTTTGAAATACAGATATACTTCTTTGTACCTGGGGCCCTCTCTAATTCCACCTCTAGACTACCATGAAAATAATCTTCAAATATAAATAAGACCTGTCATCCTCCCTCCCCCTCAACGTTAAATCCTTCTCTTTATAGCTCCTCATAGAGACTGTCACTTCTCACTGTAGAAAACAAGCCCCTTTGTATGCCTCTCACAGCATATATTTACCTATAGCATTTATAATAATTGGAGTGTAGTTATTACTTAGGTGTCTGTTTTCCCCCTTTAGAATGTAAATCCCACGAGAGCAGGAACATTGTCTGTTTAGTTTGTCATTGTGTCCTTAGTACCTAGGCGGCCAGCGCTCTACAGGTGCTTAGTACATCTTGGTCGAATCGATGAATGGATAGAAATAGGTCTCACTTGTTTATTTTGGGGACCCAGCAGTGAAGGTAGCTATTGTGAGAAGGCTGAAAATGCCTGGTCACTCTATTTAAAGGCTTTTCTGTGCCTTTAGTTACTGGGCGTAGCTTTACTATATATCCACCTCACAAAACAGTCCAAAGAAAAACTCGAGAAGTGAATCAGAAAAGAAGACTATTTAGAGGCTATTTTAAAGGATACATACTCATTACAGTCAGGAAAAAAACAAGGCGACAGACACCAGTGTGACTTTTCCTTTTCTTTGCTTTTCTATAATGGAAATAGCAGTGTATTCCCGAAAGTCGTGCATTTCCATGTGCGTTTCTAGTTAATGTAATAAAGGAAATCACACCTTCCTGTCTGGTTCCCACATTCTGTCCTTTGTCTACTATAGACCGTGATTACTACCTTCAAGTTCTGTTTCAAAGTTAAATAACCACGAAGGGAAAAATATTGCTTTTGGAAAATTGACTCCTTTCTCCTTTGCCTCTTATTATCCTAATTCATCTCTTATTTTATATCACTATTACCCACCCACTAATGACAGGGTGGAAGCACTAGTGTCTCTCAGCACTTCTCTGCCAAAAAACACAACAAAACAAAACAAAAACCCAACTGCACTTCCTGCTCAGGGAGCTGTCTAGGCTGCAGTCTGGCTCTCCTTTGTTCTCTTCTCAATGCGAACCACTCCAGAGGGATGGGCTGGAATACGAGCTCCCTTCTGAATGGCAACTGTGCCACGGGTACAGGAACTAAGAGCTAAAGCATGAGGTAAGAACACCAGCACGTCTCCCATACCATCAATGGACCCTCCCCCTTTCCAAGGAACTTGCATTTAGGGCAAACTGGGTGTGACGGGAGATGCACTGGGGCCGGACCTCAGTCTGCCGATGACACACATTATTTGTCTTTTCATAAAAAGGTGTTGAATTTTGTTTTTGGAATTTCTACTTTCACCAAAAACTGTAAAAAGTAAATAAATAGACGAAAGAGAGCTTTCTAATCACCGAGGAAAAAACAGCAATGTATTTACTTTCTAAGAGTAAAGACTTATTTTCCAGCCTTGAAGGCAAAGGTAAAATACTGTTGGTTAACATGCCAGCACTGAGGCTGCGCAAGGCAGCACATGAATCCTAGCAGTTAAGGACACTGACGCAGGAGGATCATTTGGGACCAGGAGTTCAAGAACAGCCTGAGCAACATAGTGAGACCAAAAAAACAAAAAACAAAAAACAAAAAAAACAATTTTTAGCCAAGCATTATGGCACACACCTGCAGTCCTAGTTACCTAGGAGGTTGAAACAGAAGGCCTGCTTTAGCCTACTGGGTCAAGGTTACGGTGAGCTACCATCATGCCACTGTATTCTAGCCTGGGCGATAGATAGAGACCCCCATCTCTAAAAAGAAAAGAAAAAAAAAAAAGTCCTGCAATGTAACTGCAGATCAATGGGTAAAAGTGCTCACACAAGGGCACTTTCTTCAACATCTAAGGAAAAATCAAGAACTTAGATGAGAAAAGCAAGATCTTACTCTCCACAGATCTAGAAAGGGCCTTAGAGCCTTGAATGTTTTATCCAGTGTCATCTGAGGTTTTAAGATGTTGCCTCCATATAATCCCATGGGCAAGAGAACATGTAATATAATCTGTAGTACTGGCACTTTGTGGGTCTTCACCACAAAGAGACACTTTTTTCTAGAGGATTTTATAAAAATTAGCTGTTAGACTGAAATTTAAATTTTTTTTGTTTAAAAGAGTTTATTTGGCTTAGGTAGTGATGCAAACAGACCATTTTCCTCCATTAGCATAAGTTCTTTCAGAGAAAGAACTTGAGCAGGTTAAACTAATTCTGGAAGTTCATCTCTGGCCACCCACGCGGGCAGGTGTGAAAGAGGCAGTAAGCAGTAAGACCCTAGTGTGCGCTGAAGCTCAACATGTACTGAATGTCCAAGCACCTCTATCTGTGGATGTGGCACTTCTAATATATTTTCATTCATCTAGATTCTGACCTGTCAAAGAAAGAGACATCTCAGGCAACAACAATGCCTGCTAAACATGTGTAACAATGAGGTAAATATGAAATGTTGATGACATGCTTGCTATTACATTAGAACCTTTGTAAGCTGACCACCCAAGGGACTGAAATAAACTGGCCAAGATACAGAGGTGGTCGCACAGGAACTAGGCTGACTATGCTGATCATACATGTGTTACTGTCCAGTCTATGAAAATTAGGTCAACCTAAGGAGGTGGTCAATGTAGCGAGATGGCCAACGACAGTTCTACTTACTATATGTCATTTAAATGGAAACAAATGGAAGAAGATGTAGTTGACTCTTTCTAAAACGAATTACATTTACTACATGATTTTGTGTTAAGATATTGTTTTCCCCCTAAAAGCAAAAGAGGTAAAGCAATTAAAACAGTCTGTTTACTGGCAGGTGTCCCATATCTTGGAATGATCTTATTTTAACAAATTATAACCAGTAGAAATGACACAGTTTTTAAAGATATAATAGCTGGCAGCTCCTTATATGGGAGGAAACAGGAATGCCCCCGTATTTCATGTGAAGCAATATAAATTTCTAACAGGTTCTTTCCTCTATTGAAATTCTCCTTGGTCTATTTATTAGTTGAAGTCTTTAATGTCTGTCAATAAATTAGTTAAAATCTTTAATGTCTATTAATATTATGTGACAGGCACACAAGGGCTGGGAATACACTGGTGGGTACAGCAGGGTTCTTGTCTCATGAGGGCTTGCAGTTTACTGGAAAAGAGAGTGCACCCAATCTTACAAAAACCCATTTCGTCATTTACAGAGTACTCTTTTTAGAATTACCTAAAAATGTTACCCAGAAACAAAACACTTTTGATGTAGAAATAGCTGGACGGAGTTGAAACACATTCTTCCTAGTAAAGCATCACAAGAATGAAAAAGCAGGCATCCAATGTACTCGACGCCAACATGAAACCAGCAGATGATCTAATATACACCCACGCCAGAGAAAAACTCAATTCAATTCAAGATGGGCAGGGACACAACCACAACAGTGACTATACCTAACAAGTGTGGGTTTTTGTACCCTGAAATTAACCTGAAATTAAAAAAAAAAGCAATAGCTGTATTTCTTTTACAATCACTTATCCATTTACTTGAATGACATTATGAGAAACAGCTTCTCCCTGTTGAGTTCTTAAAAGTTTTACTTAGAGCAAGGGTTAGATGCTTTCAGTTAAGATTTTTGGGTAGAAAAGCAAACAAAACACCCATATTTGTGTCATGACCTACTTTTTAAGTGCATGTGAGCTTGTTACACAATAAGACATCCTCACTTGACCAGGATCTCCTGTGGCTTCCATCAAACCAGGCATACCCCCCCGCCCCCGGGTGCCCTTTGAAGTCTATTACACAGTGAGCTTGTTCTACAGAATGGACCCTTGGGCTGGCCTCCGTGATTGTTTTCTGTAAGGGAGACAGTGGAAGACTGACATACAGAAACGGAAGCGCCATAAATATTAGCGACATGACTGATAATATGAGCAATAGGTAAGGTTGGTTATATTACCTCTAAAAAATTAATATATAATATCTCCTACACGGTCACTCTTCTAGATTAGCAATTCTTTACTCTGCAAAACAATAATTACGAAGAGCTCTGACAAATGACTTGTGATTTCAGATACAGAGCTGTGTGACTTTGCCAACTATGCAGAATATTCTAGGCTGATTTTTTCCTCCTTAATTAGTTGTGATTTTTTGGTTTATGAAGGGTGTGCCTCAGATGCCTTGTGAAATCTCTAGGGTCAGACACAAGACTACCAATTTTCTTATTCTTCAGAACTAACAGGAACCCGCACCTCCAAAAACTTGACAACTATGCAGCTTTACGTTCTGAAGCTGAAACTATAGTGATTTGGGCTTAAATGCCTTTCTTCGATATTCACAAAAACTCCTTTCCAGGGTACCTGCTTTGAGTAAGCACTGTCGCTCAGGTCTGATCCCCTATAGCCTGCTCCCTCACCAGGGACTTGGAGCTCTCTGCAGTTTGTAACAGGATGGACCTTTTCTCAGTGTGTTCTAACTGAGGTCTTCTCCAGGCTTTTCCGTCTGATGATGACAGCAGTAACAGCTGGAGCAACTACTCCTTCCAAGCTCCCATTTGTCTAGTTAAGCAGCATTTTATCCTAATCAGCATCCTGTAAAACGTAAACTGCCCCTGATAGACGCTTCTCCATCAGTTGTGGAAAACGAGTCCACTCAGCAGCTGCAATTAGCCTTCTTTCTGACGTGGGCTACTTTCGAAATTCCTCGACTAACAACATGCAAGGAACTGAGCCTCCTCTTTTCAAAAAACTCAACCTGGGGATCCAATAACTATTGCCCATTTTTTATGAGCACAGTATCAATTTCCTGTTTTAGTCCCATCGGTTTCTACCCAGATTCTGTTGTCCTACTCAACCGAAACACAGAGCTTTGCGAGAGCTTTTCTCTGCGGATACTTTTCCTGCCATGACTGGTTGAGTTTTGATTTCTCCTCCTGTCCTTTACACAGTGTTTCCACCTCCCAGTCAGTTTGATGACAGGGCAACATTTGTAACATATTCATGTGTTAGCTTTGTTTCCCCCAGGTTTGATTTTTCTTCTTATCACAATTCTCCCTCACTTCACTTCCCCAACCCACCAAAGAGGAAATGTGTTTCAATAAAATAATGATTTAACAACATTAATGTTAAATAGAAAATAAAAACTCAATGTCCCCTACCACTGCAATATACATTTTTTTATATTCTAAATTTACTACTTTAATAAGTCTAGGCAGATACATTCATCTTTTCCTCTACTATTTATATTGTGGACCTTTCTGTACCTTGTTATAGAATAATTTGTTCTACAACAAATGGTTACATAGTGTTTGATTTGAAAAGGGGTCATGTACAGTTTCTTTCTTTTTTTTTTTTTTTTGCAGTTTTTGGCTGGGGCTGGGTTTGAACCCGCTACCTCCAACATATGGGGCTGGCGCCCTACTCCTTTGAGCGCTGCCCATGTAGAGTTTCTCTACTTTTGCAACTAATGCCGTATAAGCATCTGTGTCATCTGTGTGGACCAGTGCCAACTCTGACATCAGTGGTTGTATTGTATGGTGGTTGGAATACCTCCTCAAGATTAGTCTCCATAGGTTTAAAATTTGGCTTTGCTAATTAGTTTCATAACTCGTGAAATGGGGATAATAATAGTATCCATTTCAAAGGCTTGTTACAATTAACATTAAGAGTGCTTAGAGCAGCTCAATGGGTATTAGCTGTTGTTCTTACTACTGTGACAACAGGAGAGCTCAGAGTTTTTTTAAATAAAGATTCCTCCCCTGGGTTTCAAATTATGATAAATGCTCAGAAGTGCATGGGCCAGGTTTGCAAGCCATGGCAGGGGTACCAGCAGAGTCTGCAGTGGAAGAGTTGATGCGCCAGTTACAGTTATTGCTGAGGGAATCCTGCAACATGATGGAAGCTCGGTCCTTTAGGAACACCTAAGGTGGGTCCAGATTGAAGCAGCTCAATGTCCAGATGTTGTGGTAGCACAAACTGACCCAAAGAAGATGAAAAAGAAGCAGGGTGTGAATATTTTTCTTTTAGGATGCCAACCTACCCCTGAAGGTTATTCCCAAACACTTCAGTGGACATGAGGAATGCAGTTTTCAACTGTTTGACAGAACGCGAACAAACAGAGAAGTCACTGGAAATCACAATAACTGGATAGTAATGTGACTATGCCAGACTTTGAAGACGAAGAAGGCTGAAGAACATCTTGTCTGGGTGAAAGGTTATGTGCTAATAGGGCAACTGGACCAGCAACAAATGCAAGTCCTAGAATTGATGATGTACAAATCAGTTTTCCTCCCTTGCTCGGTCCTGTTAGCAGAATCAGGCAACAGTAACTAGTGTCTTGGACTGAGTAATTGGTTTGTGGTAAGAGACTTTACCCCAGAGTTGGGATGATGGCTTTATTTTTTATTGACTTGTCTTGAAAAACCACTATTACTAATGGCTCATTCACTGATTAAGCGGCTTGCAAGAAGATGCTGTGAAGTGAGGCTCTTAGTGGGTAACAAAGAGGATGAGTGGGTTCCCAGGTATCTTTCTGGACATATTTTTGTTCCATTGATCGGGATTTTTATTACAATGCCAGTATCTTTTTAAGGTTTTATAGTATACTTAAATATATGGAAGGTGTTCTGACCAGTGTGATTGAGCTGATGAGCCATCTTTATGTATCTGACCTCTGAGGGATGGAATATATTTCTAAGGAAGGCAGCCTAAGTGCAAAGGAGTGTAGTGCTGATTCTCATACTAACTGCATCACAGCCTCAACAATACACAAAGCATCCTTATCTTAACCTGTGCACTCAAATTGGCACTCAGAATATAACTGTATTGATTTGAATGTCTGAAATAGCCATGGAAAATCTCACCCAGCCTTTGATGAATGATTCCAACAGTTTTCTGCAATCACATGCATTTAAAACAAATAGACTGCCACTCATTGCTGAAGTAGCCTGCATAGAAACTATAGGATGAAATTTTACACAGGTCCTTGGTGCTGTTTTATTATTTACTTATATACACACAAATATAAATTTATATTGAAAATTTTGTTTGACTTTTGAATAAAGATGATGTCCTTAGTATTCAAATTTAGTATTCAAATTAAATAATATACTTTAAATAGCAAATGGTCCATAGTCAGCAATTACTTAAATGTTTTCCCTTAAAAACATTTAAGGGAAAAAAAATTCTTAGGAGAGGGACTTCTGGTTTAGAAGTTATAAATGCTTTTAGGGACTGGCCTACTATCCACTATATTTAAAACTGAGAGATTTAATGAGCTGGCTGGGGTTGGTGCCTTGGCTCCTCATAGAATGAAGAAATGTTCAAGTTATAGTTAAGGATGAGGTTACTGGCAAATGTCTTTTAGAAAACTGTTTACGGTAACACCCACATCTTCCATCCAAGACCCTTATGCTTTAATAAAATCTGACTCCACTATTTATTGTCCCTCGATGGTAGAACCTGACAGTGAAAGGGTGTAAAACGCTGTGGGTGGGTGTGACCCACGGTGAGAACTGCCTGGCCTGGCACGCAAAGCATCTGGGGCTGACACGCTGGCACATCCCCAGTTGTGGACTCGTATCACATTTTAAAAACTAGACTTACTCTCCTCGGTGGACAATGACTTTGAATTTTGGATCTGTAAGATAGCCTTTGCTCCATTGGCCACCCAGGCCTATCCCAGCACATGAAGATTGCAGCCCTGGAAAGGTTCACCTCACCAGGTGTGCATGTTGACCCAGTTCTACTTACAGATGGGGTGAGAGGTGTGATCACATCATCCTAAAGGTACCAGGAACACCACATCTGTCTTCAAGTACTTCTGTCTTAGAGCTACCAACATTTGCTGGTTTTACAAAGTTACTAATGCTTCAGACAAATATTAAGGGAACAAAATGGGCAACAAAAACCTTTTAAAAATTCCCAGATCTTTTACCAGAGTCGTAATTTTCCCTCAGCCTCCTGGCATAGGACAATGCCTGAATAATATCGCTGTATATGGAGAGCTCTGAAATGAAGGCAAGAGAGTTTTCAAGCCCTGCTGGGTGTGTACCCCATCTGAAAAGTCAGAGTAACACAGAGCGCGGATGTGGAGCATGCAGAAGGGTTCAGAAGGACTCCCCAGCAGTCACATATGCGCTTCGTTGAACCCCTGCCCCCAGCCCCACCGTGATGCAGGTGGCACTCAGCGATGCGGCAGGATGACGCTGGCACAGCACTAATGAAGCACCTAGGAGGCATCACAGACCCGGTGACTAGATACTCTCTGCCCTTATCACACAGGGACTTATTCAGACTCCATCCATGTCAAGAAGTCTAGAAGGAGATGGGTGATCACACTGTGTCCTGCGGCACTGAACGCAGTGCTGGCCTTTGTCCTCAGTGGGGAGGGGCAAGCAGGGTGCCAGAGCAGCTTTTAGCTCTAGGCAGGTTCCAGCTAACATGCCACATATGCTTTTAGTCTTTTAAGAGACTGTATTCTCCTACAGGAAGGTACTGGAAGAGCATTTTTAGACAAATCCCTGAATCATGATCATGTATTTCAGTGTTTTTGCCTGGAGCATGTCTCCTAATATCAGTGCCAGATAACTAAAAACCTCCCATCTCTCGTTTCTAACATTAGCTATTCACTTCTCCGGACTTGTTTCTTCCACCTTGGAGTGCCAGTCTTCTTCGGTACTGCTCTCTCCTTTCAGAGTACGGCTACTCCACAATATGAATTTTCTTCTTGGCGTGTATGTGGTTATTATCAGAAGAACCAGTTACCATGCTGCTTTCCAACCATGCAATTGTTATCAAGCAGTTACTGAAAACCTCTGGGAAATCCCCCCTAGATTGTGTGACAAAGAAGGCATAGGGTTCTTTCACCCTGGTTGGAGATCTCCCAAGCAAATCTAACTTACTATAAATCAGTCAGCACTCGAAACCAAGGTAAATCCAAATAAGGAACTATGCTCCAATATTTTCAGGGAAAAATGAGAAACTGGGTGGGGAAAGATAGGAGAAAGGCTTTATAAGCAATTTTTGTTCCGAATAAACTATAATACACATTACAGAAGCATCTACTCTAAGCAAAGATTAAGCCTTGGCTCAGTACCTGTAGCTCAGCAGCTAGGGTGCACTGGAGCTGGCGGGTTTGAACCCACTGGGCCTCCAAACGACAAAGACAGCTACAACCAAAAAAACAAACACAAACAAAAAAAAAAACCAGGCATGATGGTGGGCACATGTAGTCCCAGCTACCTGAGAGGCTGAAGCAGGAGAATAGCTTGAGGAAGAAGCAAGGGGGGGTGGGGGGGGTGGGGTCTTGGTGTGTGCCACACCTTTTGGGGGCAAAACACGATTGTAAGAGGGACTTTACCCAACAAATGCAATCAGTCTAACATGGTTTCTTATACCCTCAATGAATCCCGAATAATTAAAAAAAAAGAGAATAGCTTGAGCCCAAGAGTTGGTAGGTTGCTGTGAGCTATGATGCTATAGCACTCTATAGAGGGTGACATAGAGAGACTGTCTCAAAAAAAAAAAAAAAAAGAAAAAGAAAAACAAAAGATTAAGCCTCTTTTAAAACATGTTAACATCAAACACGAAAACATAGATTTTTAAAAAGTGTTTCAGAAAGCAGATTACACTACAAATTGCAATGTGGTACACTGTATTTTTACAGAACTACAAACAAGTACTACATTATGGATGACCCTCCAGCCCGGGGGAATGGGGGAGACAAGTCACGTGCAGAGCTGACCTCCTTCCACCAGGCCATCTAGTGACTTCCTTAAGAGTGTCACAGTAGAGAGGAGTTCACTGTTCAGTTTGCTCACTTTCAGAAAGTGTCCTTTGGGGACTGGGTCTTATGTGGGATTCTTCTTTGTACTTGGATCTCATGTCACAGGCAAACTGCCAGCTGTGCGAGAATCCAAGTACTCTGACAGGAACCATCCTGAGTAACTCTGCGTATGCCAACTAAACAACTTACAGCGTTAAGTAAATCATCTTTGGACTGTATTTATGAATGTTATGTCTGCCTAGCAATGAGCCTGTATTATTTAAACACTAAAGTGGAGGCTCATTCACTGCACCCTTGCCTGACGATATTTTTGTTTTTCATCTGGTTCTTCCGATAATAACCACATACACTCCAAGGAGAAATTCACATTGTGGAATAGCCATAATCTGAAAGGAGAGAGCAATATAGAATAAACAGACTGGTACTCCAGGGTGATTCCTATATTATGTATACAGGAAAAGAAACAAGTCCAGAGAAGTGAAAAAGTCTTTCAGATTCTTTGTGGGTTTTCAAGTCTACTGGGGACTTGTTTGGGGGAATAAATTCACTCCAAGATTTATGCTTAGAAGTCTGGGATTATACATTTTCAACTCAGGCCTACAGGCAGTCCAACCTCACTTATGTAAAAGGGTCTCCAACAAGGCCCCCAACATCACCATGGTCACTGGGATAAGCTCTACATGAAAAATGCTCATAGAAACTACTAGGTAACTTCTGGTGGCATTAGTGATATGGAAGCTTTCCGAGCCTAGAACAAAATTAAAAGTAAAACAGTTCTTGTGTCCAGGGAACCTACAATCTAGTAGGAAACAAACACTGATACTCTCCCAAATCATTAAACATTCAAAAATAGTGCAAAATTAACTACTAATTCTGAACAAAGACAACAGCATGATTGCAAAATTTTCTTTCTTGCAATGATGCTTTTGATGCAGAAGAAACTTGTCTGTTTCTAGTGTCCCATTTGTCACTTGGAATAACTTCTATTCTCTACTAGCTGCTAAGATGCAGAGAATCCTTCAATCATTTACATGTGGTTTGAAAATCAAGGTCTTTTTTTTTTTTTTTTACTGGAATGGGTGTGCACAATAGTCTGCAAACCCACTTCGAAGAGAGCAGTGAAATGACACAATCATGAAGTCCTTTGGAAAAAAGGAAACCGTCCAATCCTGATCTGTGGTACCCTGAGATCTAGTTCATTTAGGGAACTAGAAGATCTTATCTCAGACTGATACAACATCTAAACAAATATGCCCTGTATATTTTTCCTTCTCGAACTTTCCTTGTTGCATGCAAGAATGAGCTGAGAGAGTAAAGAGGTCACAAGTAGGTGGGCAAGTGGCCCCTCAAAGAACCTAATGCTTGGGGGTCCTGCCTAGGCAAAGGATGACACAGGGGAGGCAACAAAAACAACAGCTCGGCACAGGTGCTACACTTGGGAGGCCCAAGAGGGTTGGGCTTATGTTAAGTCTTCTTGTATGAAAATTTTTTTTTGCCTTTGCTTAGGTAGACATTATAAACAATTTTTTTTGCTTTCACTCCAGTGTTGTTGACGGGAAAATACAACTAACTTAAAAAACAAAAAGGAAGCTCTTTCACTAGGGTGAGTTCCTTGGAATAAACGGCGTACTCCCAGGTCTCATATTTTATGTTCTAACCTTGTACCTACAGGCAGTTCAACTTTAGATATGGCTACAGAAGCAGCGTGCTCTTAGGTTTTAGCATTATAAGATCAAGTACAGCCTGCGATGTTGCACACACTTACAAATTAATTTCTCTATGCAATGAAACTCAACTGGATACAGAAAATTAAAGTGAATCTCTAATGGTAATCATCAGATATCCAGTTGAAGATGGAACCTTGGAGTTCTTACGCACAGCTCAACTTCAGTGATTTCTGGCTGGAATTAATCTAACTTCAACATACCTCAATGCTTTCTCACCATCCCTTATGTGAAAAATTAGGATAAATATTCTATGTGCCTCTCACTTTCTAGAAGGCTGACCTGACCTATCTTTTATATCACTTAGTACATTTCAACTCATTGAACCAATTTACTTTGGTGTTGTAGAAAAAGTGGTGAGGTACCTGGTTACACTACAGGGTGGGGAAAACCTGTGTTTTTTGTTAGATGGGCACTCCTCTCTTACTCTTCTGGGTTCAACGGCAACTGCTCACTCCAGAAACTCCTTCCTCGTTCAGAGATAAAATCAAGTGCCTCCTTCTCCAGCATTATTTTGGACAGATTTGCTGAAATGGCTAATGCACGTAAGAGATTCTGACCAGCAAGTGGCCAGCGTAGCACAGTTAAAAGCTCCCTCCCCTGACCTGCGCCTAACACTGAGATCCCCACTTTAACCCCAGGGCATGGTCTGCAGCTATGAGCTGACTAGACCTCAGGATACGTGAGACTCACTGATCTGGATACAGACCGGGGAACAGAAACGCAGACGTACTGTGCCAGCTAAACCTAAGTAGAATAAAATTACAGGGGAGAAAAGATGGAGGAGGGTGTATGTGGTTTTTGTTCTTTCCCCCCATTTTAATATTTCCAGGACCCTCCTCCTCAAAGCAAGATGATGTGATTTCTAAATTTTGAAACTCTACCTACCGGCAGGAGGCGTACCAGTTGCTGGCTCCAATTTAAGAATGCGAGCTTATAAGGAGGGAGTATTGCCTTGGTGTTGCAGGTGGTAAATTTATCCAAAGCCAACAAATGTTTGTTGTTGCTTGGGATGGTTCAAGTATTGTGCTGGGCATGAAAATAAAAAGACGAGAAAACAGATTCTGCCTTCAAGGCGCCTCCTGTTTAGTGGGACCGACACAGGTAAACATGTTAGGTGCCATATTACAGGAAGGAGCATAACACAACTGGTTGGGAGGGCCCTGCAGGGAGAAGAAGAGACTGGAACAGTGACTTGGAAAGGACCTGAGCCGCTGGGAACCAAGAGAGAAAGTGAAATGAATGAAGTGAGGGTTGGGAATACCCTTTGTGCCTCAGTTCAGTTGCGAGAGGCTAAGGAGGGAGGCAGGGAGTAGAGGGAGCTGGACCGCAAGTGGCTGCAAGTGCTCCAGGCACGTCTGGCCTTTATGTCATTCCAGGAATCTCAGACTTTTCTTTGGGAAGGGCAGCAGATTTTTAACAAAAAAGTGACACAGAGGTATACAGTCTACCTAAATCTCTCTGCCTACAGTCAGGGAAAATGTCTTAGAGAGGTGACACTAGATAGGGCAATTAGGTGGCTGCTCTAACAACCCAGATGAGAGACGACAGGGATTAAATTAGGCCATGGCAAGAGGAACAGAGGGGAAGGGTGGATTACAGAAACAATCAGGAGGGAAAGTGAAGGATTTGATGATTATTTGTGTGGCAGATGAAGGACAGAGGGAGCTGGGGGAGCCCAGGGCCTTGGGAGCCTGGGTGATGGATACCAGCTTCTCTAACCGAGATGGCCACACAAGAGGAGGAGTGGGAAATCGTGGGAAGGGACCAAGGGGCAGTCTAGTTCTGGAGAGGATGACTGTGGCTGACTGAGGCCAGGCAGCCAGAGACTAGGCGAACAGCCATGATGAGAGAAGCACATTCCAAGGGTGAGAGAGGGACCAGAGTACCAAATACACACAGCAGATGCAGGATTCAAAGAGATGGGGAAGCCTGCAGATGGGATAATCTCAAGGTGAGTGTCATAGGCCCATCTCTGTCAGCCCCTCCACAAAAAAACTGCATAGAGTCCTAACAGCGGCTCAGAATGCAACTTTATTTAGAGACAGGCTCTGCATGGTGGAAGTGAAGTCATCGCGGTGGGCCCTAACCCGCTAGGACTGGTGTTCTCATAAGCAGTGGGGATTCGGGCACAGAGACAGCTGGGCCGAGAGGGAAGATGGTGTGAAGAGCTGTGGGGAGAAGACAGTCACCCAAGTCAAGGACGGAAGTCTAGAATGGATCTCTCCCTCATAAGGGACCAAACTGCCAACACCTTTATCTCGGGCTTCTGGCCTCCAGAACTCTTAGACACCAAATGTCTGTTGTTTAAACCACCCAGTTTGCGGTACCTTGTTTTGGTCACCCTAGCAAACTAAGTAAGTTTACCAAGAGGAATTTCAGTTGCACACCAGGGGAAGAGATCAGATCGGAGAGGGCTGAGGGGGTAACGGGAAGCCAGGAGGTAAGTCCCACACTTTTTAAAAGTTTACATAGAAGGAGCGAGATGAGGAGAGTGCTCAATTTCGCTCTAAGATTGCAAAGACTTGAAGGGTTTCACACAAATGGCTAGAAAATGTCTAGAATATTTTTGGCATAAAGTACTTCACAGTTTTGCTCATTGCATTTTGTTATTTAAAAAATGTCTGTGGCAGTCATGTCTGTGAGTTTTGTTCCTAATCTTGTTTGATACATTTCCTTCCCAAATAGTCTTGCTAGATACATCGTTTGTTAATTGAAAATAAGATTTTTGTTTTGCTGAAAAACATAAAAGCAAAAAACAAGATTGAAATTGTTAAGAGAGGGAGGCAATCACTGGCACAGCAAAGTGCTGCAGGGATGTGATCTCAAGGACAGCTCTGAAAAACCCTCATCCTTAAGATTTTAAGGCAGGAAGAGATGAGACTGGATGTGGGTGTGGGTCTCCTTTTTGGGAGGAAGTTGATGGCATTTCTACCTGGTGATCTCACTTTTATTCATTAAGCAGGAAGTGAGGTCATCTTGGAGTTAGGCAGGGTGGTTAGGTAGGGGACCGCAGGCTAGTGACAACTGAGCACGGCTGCCAGGGAAGGGGGAGGAGGTGGAGTGACCTAGCAGTGCTGGATATTTAGTCTGTGGTGGTGTCAACCTCTCGCTGCCTGGAGGTAAGAACAGGTGTGGTGAAGGTGGATTGCTATAGAATTAATCCAGGTTCAGTGTTCTGCCAGGCAGGGGTAGCCAAGGGATAGAGTACAAGAAAACACAGGATGCCACTGTAAAAATGGTTTTAGTGCTCAAAAATGGAGACCAGATTCAGTAGGGACAAGAGACAAGTAAGGGAAGACCAATAAGCAAAGGAAAAGTTCCCTCTGTATTTCATTCAGATCAGGTCTTGTGGGAGTGAGGTGAGTGTGGCCCCAGGATGGAAAGTGTGGTCTTCTGGATAATGACAACACAAGGTACAGGGATGGGGAGAAGGGGCTAAAGTGGAATGGACATATAGGCCACACTGGGAAGGACAGGCACCGTATTCCCCAGGGATGTGACTGGATGACAGGAGGTTTATTGAGGAAGGAGATGAGGTAGGTTAGAAGAAGGTGAAGCAGACTGCATGATAATTTACAAATCAGACCATTCCTTACCATTGGGTCTGTTTCCATTAATATTTAAGCATCAAAAACAAGGGAAAGATGAATTTTTGAGTCCTACTTGCAAACTCGAAAAAAATAAATTTAAAAGCACAAAATGAAGGTTTTTTGTTCTTCATGAAAGAACCATCAAGTGCTAAAGTTATACCCACATTACACAAAAGACTATTGTTAAAACTGTAGAGGAACAACATACCAGAAACTCCTGGTGGTGTCTTAATGAATTTTCCATTAAAATGACCAATAACTGCTTCGCATTTTTCTGTTGATTCCATCCTATTTATTCATAAAAATAGAACACATAAATATTTAGAGGTTTCTTAGCTTTCATTTTGTTCTGTGCATGCAGAAACATTCTTACACGTGTTTTTGGATATAAACAAAACCTTATGTGAATATGATAAAGAAAAAGAAGATTTGTACTTCATCTAACTGTTGCTTTTGTATTTCTATAGTAAAATAATTGAAGAGCAGAGAATAGTAATAATCATAAAAGAAAGGATTAATGATATCTAAGTGTTTAATACCAAGTAGATCAAATGTATAATTTTATTCAAATTGTTGGAAAATTGAAAATCAATACACAATAGCTTTGTTAACCATAGTACAAAAAAAAAAAAAACACAATGCTTTACAGTACTACTACTGTATCTGCTACTTACTGGAATATTGGTCATTTTCAAGATGGTCTTTCAAAATTCATAAAATGATGGATTAAAAAGTCATGATAAAAACTAGTGTCAGAGGGTGTGTGCCTTGTATGATTTTTACATTCTTTTCAAGTTTAAAATTAAATTAGCAAAGTCAGTTATATACCTTGTCATCTTGGCTTGAAGGAGTAATTAAAAGCTGGAGATTAACTTTATAACTTATCTATTTACAGGTGGCATAAACGTTTGAGAAACATTTCTGGAAACTTAAACTACTTGGACTTATTTTTCTTTAATGGAAGAAACATTGAATAATTTACTTGAAATGTATCCTATCTTTCTCAACTACACTGACAGTTGCACCTCAGTTTTAATGGATAGTGATAGTTTAAAGAAAAAAAGGATTCAACTGAGCTCCATCTTTGGATACAGGAATGATCCTCCTTGCTCTGTTTTCAGAACATGGCAGTGGTGACAAGATGATGCTGAGCATTCAGTGTCCCAACCTGGATTACTTTAATCACTGCAGATGCTGGCCTTGGTGACTTACTGCCTGTTGGACATTTCAGTTTTATTATAAGATTATCTGACCTAATAGAACAATGGATTAAAGGCCAGATGAAACAAATACTAGCCCTTGCTTCATTACTTGGCAGCTAGGTGACAAAAGTCCCTTTTATGCCTCAGTTTTCTCATATGTAAAATAAATATAATAATCCTCTACTGATACAAGTCTGTGCTTTGGGGTGATCATCATTTGTATATCACAGAAAAATGTCAGCAATTTTTCTTCCAAAGTAACAGTCCATACTTTAAAACATGTACACATTATCCGTTACTACACAGTATTAATAAGGTTCTAAATGATGCATCACATAAAAATTACCTTTGTGCATGAGCTTTTGGATTAGAATTTTCTTTTTTTTTTTTTTGTAGAGACAGAGTCTCAGTTTATCACCCTGGGTAGAGTGCCGTGGCGTCACACTGCTCACAGCAACCTCCAGCTCCTGGGCTTAAGCGATTCTCTTGCCTCAGCCTCCCGAGTAGCTGGAACTACAGGCGCCCGCCACAGCGCCCGGCTATTTTTTTGTTTTGCAGTTCGGCCGAGGCCGGGCTTGAACCCATCACCTTCGGTATATGGGGCCGGCGCCCTACTCGCTGAGCCACAGGAGCCGCCCCTAGAATTTTCTTAAAAACAAAACAACAAAGCTCTTTCTTTGTTTAATATTTCTCTTTTAGAAAATTAACCATTATATTATAGCAAAAAGTTTCTTTAAAAAACTCAAGCAAAAAATATTAAGTGTTAATATTTGTTAAATTTGTGTGGTGTTAGGTGTCATATACTTACCTTTTCTGAATGTTTAAATATTCCATTTAAAAACCTGATTTATTTCACTAAAAATGAATCAAATGTCTGTCTAATGATAAAAAAAATCATACTGATTTATCCATGGAGTTCAGGAGATAGATTGTTATTTTTTAATCAAAATATTAAGGACAAACACTTTTTAGAACTTCTGCTCATTTGGTAGTTCCTTGCCATGAGCCACCAAATATAGTGAGCTCAGGTCCAAGGATCCTCATGAACTTGCAAAAGATCAGGGGAAATGCAGACCAATATTTATAGGTAAGTTAAGTTCCAGGTGCCACTGGCCCTCATAACTCTGGCCTAAATGCTCTCTTTATGGTTAGTTTTAATTTTCAAAGATAACTAAGCAGAGATATTGTTGACATAATAAAGATAGGGCAGGGTGCTTACCTAGCAAAGCCGACACCACGACTTGTGCCGTTGGAATCACGTAGTATCCTTGTAGAAATAACTTGTCCATATGGTTTGAGCATATTTTCAAGTTCTTGCTCATCCATGGACAGTGGCAAATTAGAAATATAGAGGTTGGTGGGATCTTGTTCCTGTTGCTAAAAGAGAAGAGAGTACTGTCCGTTAATTTTCAACAGAAAGTGAGATATTTACGTTAACAAACCTATTTTTCTTCAGCTACTTTCTTTGCTCAAGTCCTTTTAAAGTACTGCCCAGTGAGACCATGGGTACCACAGAAAACCCAGGTTACCTGGGACCCTTGAAAAGAGTATCTGAGGCTTGGACAATCTGTGCAGGTCAGACATGACCCCATGAAGCTTTGGAAAGCTGGCAGGTACTACCAAATTGGGGAGGCCACCCTCATGGAACTGTAACTCTCAGCTGTTCACAGTGCTTCCAAAAATAACCAATCTCTTCTCCACTGCTATTTTTAGGATCCTACTTCAGGCACAATATTGCACAGGAAACTATTACTGCTAATAATTCAATTTAGAGATATATAAATAAGAATTCTGGACTAAGTCATCAAAAGTCCAGTGGGGGACTTTTGCCCAAATGCCTCTGTTCTGCTGTCTGGCAAAATTCATCTACTTTTTGGGGGTTGTGATCACCAATGGGAAAAAGAGCTCCTAAATGAACCCAAACGAAAAATCTCAAAGCCATATAAAATGGTCAATCTAAGGAGAGCAATTCTGGAATTTTGGAAGAGGAATGGGGTGTGGGGTGGGTAGGTTTGCATAATCCTTGCTAAGAGTGATCCAGTGGCCAGCAGTAAGGAATCACGTGGGAGATGAGAAACACAGATTTTTGGGCCTACATCAGACATACTGACTCTAAAGCAACAGTTTTACGAGACCTCCAGGTGATTCACATGCAATTGAAAGTTTGAGAAGCAATGCTCTGAGATCATTTCCCACCCACCCCTCCTTTGCTGAAGTAAACCAAAGATACACGAATGAATTTTCTGAGAAGCAGTAACCACTACGTGTATTCATGAAGAGTGTGGCTTTCAAACCATCAGGGAAAAAAAAAAACTTACATGACAACTGGAAGATTTTCTGACTAAGTCAAAATTAGCTCTGCAATTTGTGAAATTAGATAGCCTTATGAATTTAAAACCAGCTTTTCCTTTGATCCCATTAACCAACTGTATATTTACGTACTGAATGAAGCACATGAGAGCTTATGAGTTTTCTCTAAAAGGCACTATTAATAAAGTCATTAATTAATGTTTTAGCTTTAGGAAACAGAATAGCACACTCATAATTTTCTGGATTTCTGAAATGCATAGTAATTTTAAAAATATATGTAAAGCATTATGCATGTTTGAATTTGCACAAAGTCTCTAATGTATTCTAGTATTACTTAGGCCTGAAAAGAAACTTTTTCTTTTATGTGATCTGCAAGAAAAAGTGAGCACTGACCTTTCTTGTTATACACATCTGGTAAGATTCCAAATAACAATATGGCATTCTAGGGAATGGCCTTCCTAGGATTGAATGAGTAGTGTGGCACTTATAGGGATACTAAGAATACAAGGGGCTCAGCGCCTGTGGCTCAAGCAGCTAGGGTGGCAGTACACTTGACCTAGCAGGTTCGAATCCAGCCCGGGCCTGCCAAACGACTATGACGGCTGCAACCAAAAAACAGCTGGGCATTGTGGCGGGCGCCTGGAGTCCCAGCCACTTGGGAGGCTGCGGCAAGAGAATCGCTTGAGCCCAGGAGTTGGAGGTTGCTGTGAGCTGTGATGCCACAGCACTCTACCCAGGGCGACAGCTTAAGGCTCTGTCTCAAAAAAAAAAAAAAAAGAAAGAATACAAGAGATTCTTAGGGATGGCATTCCCAGGGAATGCCCTGGTAGTCACAAGAATTAAAGTTATCAAACACCAAGAAACAATGCACAAAAGTACTGTCCCTATAACCTCCTGGTCTTGACACCAAGGAAGCATGTAGCCAGGCCAGTCTCACAGGAATAGAGCACTGGCTCTCAGCTAGGATGCCTAGACTCTCAGGTGTGTCCTGTGGGTGGGGCCAAAAAAAGGTTAAAATTTTTAAAATGATCAACAGCAAGCTGAACACTTACCCCTATTAACCCTTTACAGCATTGATTCTCAACCAGTGGGTTGCAACCCCTTTTTAACAATGAAAATACACTGTGGCATTAGGAAGGTTGAGAACCACTGCTTTACAGGCTAAACAAAAGAACAACTCATCTATTATTCGGTTAATTCAGTGTGCTACCACTGATTAAGTTATTCTGAGCAAAACCTATTGACAATTACACAAAAAATATCTTTAATGTTTAAAAATTGGAAAGCGATTTGCTTAATGAACATAGAACAATAATAGATACAATGTTCCAAAATGCAAGGAAAAGCAATAAAAATGGTCTTTGATATTAAAGTTTTCAAACTCCTCTGTTTGAAGAGGTGGAGTAAAAAGTAAAGTTTTATCCCCTGATTTCCATATCACTTGAAACCTTCACCACCTACAACTAATTAATCACACAGCTGCTCAAGAAGCATCTCGCCTGGTCCTAACCTCCCATGTCTCTGAAGCTTTCCTAAAGCTCAAGACTGTATTTGTTACCATGGAAGTCTGGCCTGAACCAGACAACATAGAGTCCCTACTTCCTGAAGCTGGGCCTCTAAAGGACATTTCCAGGGAATCGCCAACACGCCAGAAGCCAGACTCTCAATAAAGTAACTCTGACTCCAGTCCTGCCTCCTGGTAGCTTATAATAAGCAGGTGCAACAGAAACACGAAATGGATGCTGTAACAGATGTGTACAAATCACAAGAGGACAGATGGGGAGCTGGTGTTAGGGAGACTAGGGAACATTTTTGTTCAGAGGACATGACATTGAGTAGGGACTAGAACAAGCACAGATCAAGAGGCTACAATCAGACTGAAGAGGTAAGAGGTTTGACTTTGTCAGTCACTGCTGCTTAAACATCTCTGCTTAAGCAGTGCTAACAGCAAGAATGACTACGCTTCTGGAAGAGTCTGTAGGCAAAGCAACTTTGTCAGAAATGCAAAATTTCTTTGAAGTCCAGTGCTTTATCTTTATTTTATTTTATTTTGAGACAGGGTCTCACTATGTTGCCCTCGGTACAGTACCGTGGTGTCACAGCTCACAGCAACTTCAAACTCTTGGGCGGGCTCGGCACCTGTGGCTCAACGGGCTAAGGCACCAGCCATGTACACCTGAGCTGGCAGGTTTGAATCCAGCCCAGGCCTGCCAAACAACAATGACAGCTGCAACCAAAAAATGGCCGGGCGTTGTGGCGGGCGCCTGTAGTCCCAGCTACTTGGGAGGTGGAGGCAGGAGACTCACTTGAGCCCAGGAATTGGAGGTTGCTGTGAGCTGTGATGCCACAGCACTCTATCCAGGGTGACAGCTTGAGGCTCCGTCTCAAAAAAAAAAAAAAACCCCCAAACAAAAAAAAAACCTCTTGGGCTGAAGTGATTCCCTTGCCTCAGGCTCCCAGGTGGCTGGGACTACAGGCACCTGCCACAATGCCTGGCTATTATTTTTGCTTCAGTAGTCGTTGTTTAGCTGGCCCAGGCTGGGTTTGAACCCACCACCCTCGGTGTATGTGGCTGATGCCATAACCACTGTGCTTTGGGAGGCAACCCATACTGCTTTATCTTAAAAAAAAAAAAAAAAAAAGATTTTGCAATCCACTTCATAACTATCTGAGTTGTTTTAATACAGAAATAATATTTCTGACCCAATTTTATCAAGGAACACCGATACTGCAGCAAGGTAAGCCAGGCTTATCCTGTGATTTTACATTCTCCATCATGTACGACATTAACGCATTTTGGCCAACAATTTCCTATCGCCTGGTGTTGTCTTCAAGATCCTGACCCCGTGTAGCCCTAGGTTAATGTATATGTTTGTGTCTTAGTTTTAAACAAAAACACTTCAAAGTAAGTAAATAAAACAAATCAAATGTTATTACAAGAGAGTAAAAAATTAAAAAAAAACTAAAAACATTTATAAAGCAAAAATGTTACAGTAAGCTGACGTCAATTTATTATTTCAGAAAAACAATTTTTGCAAGTTTAGCGTAGCCAAAGTCGACAGTGTTTATAAACTCTACAGCAGTGTCCAGTATCGTGAAACTCTAGGCCTTCATATTCACTCACCACTCACTCACTGATGTCACTCAGAGCCAAGCTCCACTCACTGTAAATGGCTTGTCAATCTTTCATACTGTATTTTTAATGGACCTTTCTTGTGTTTAGATACACAAATAACCATCGTTTTACAATTGCCTGCAGTATTCAGCACAGTAACACGCTATACTGGTTTGTAGCCTAGGAGCAACAGGCTAGACTATACAGCCCAGGTGTGTAGAAGGCTATACCCGCCTAGGTTTGTGTAAGTGCCACGCTGTGATGTTCACACAACATCATCGGCTAAAGCTGCGGTTCTCAACCTGTGGGTCGCGAACCCTTTTTAACAATGAAAATACACTGCGGCATTAAGAAGGTTGAGAACCACTGATCTAAAGGGATATATCTGAGAATTCATCCCAGACATCAAGTGACGCATGACTGTACTTTAGGTAAGGGGGCTATAGGAGTAAGGAGAAATAGCAACTCTGAAAAACAGGGAGGTTTTGGAGGCACGGAAGCAGGGGAGTGATATGATACACCTGCCTCCTAAAAAAAGGGCACTAAAACACTCCTTGGACAAAGACGTGGCATAAAGAAATGTTAAATATATACCAAAATATTATAGATTTTCTTTTAAAATTACAATTACAAAAATCCACATGACTCATATTTAAGAATGCTCAGAGGAGAATTTCCTATATATGGAGAATTTTTAGAAGTAGGTTGACAATGTAGTGCTAAGTACCTCTAAATCTATCTTTTAGTTGCTTCTATTACTGAAATAATAAGAAAAATATCACACATACTTTAAGGTCTTTTTTTTTTTTTTTTTTATCTTTTTGAGACAGAGTCTCATTCTTACTAGTCTGGATATAGTAGCCTGACCATAGCTCATCACAAACTTGAACTCCTGGGCTTAAGTGATTTTCTCCACCTCCCAAGTAGCTGGGACTATAGGCAGGCATCTTCACGCCTGGCTAAGTTTTAAATTTTTTATAGGGACAGGGTCACGCTATGTTGCCTAGGCTGGTCTCAAAGTCCTGGCCTTCAGTGATCATCTAGCCTCTGCCTCCCAAAGTGGTGGAATTACAGGCATGAATCACTGTGCCTGGCCCTGCTGTAAAGTCTTGATTTAACTTAAAAGTTTGTCAATAAAGAAATAATAGAAAAAAGAGATTAAAAACTAGAATATAGGAAATTGGGCTCTTAACCCAATACTTGACATGGTGATACAGAATAGACTAAACAGAGGTAAATATTTCCTATGATATTAATATGTTTTCAAAATGAACAACCCTGTCAGTTATTTACCTACAACACTGCAGTAATACTAAAATTAAAAGACAAAACACAGTAGGGCGCCGGCCCCATATACCAAAGGTGGCAGGTTCAAACCCAGCCTCGGCCAAACTGCAAAACAGAAAAATAGCCGGGCACTGTGGCGGGCGCCTGTAGTCCCAGCTACTTGGGAGGCTGAGGCAAGAGAATCACCTAAGCCCAGGAGTTGGCGGTTACTGTGAGCTGTGTGACACCATGGCACTCTACCGAGGGCGATAAAGTGAGACCCTGTCTCTACAAAAAAAAAAGAAAGAAAGAAGAAAGAAAGAAAGAAAGAAAGAAAGAAAGAAAGAAAGAAAGAAAGAAAGAAAGAAAGAAAGAAAGAAGGAAGGAAGGAAGGAAGGAAGGAAGGAAGGAAGGAAGGAAGGAAGGAAGGAAGGAAGGAAGGAAAGAAAGAAGCAACTGAGCCCATGCTCTGCCACCTAGTCTTGAGTACAGTGGCACAATCACAGCTCACTACAACA
>CAUYON010065278.1:0-21821 GCA_963573935.1 Arctocebus calabarensis
CTTTCATGTTTACATGGATGGAGCTGGAACATATTCTTCTTAGCAAAGTATCTCAAGAATGGAAGAAAAAGTATCCAATGTACTCAGCCCTACTATGAAGCTAATTTATAGCTTTCATATGAAGGTTATAACCCAACTATAGCATAAGAATATGGGGAAAGGGACACAGGAGGGGAGAGGAGGGGGTTGGATGAGTGGAGGGAGGGTAAGTGGTGAGATCACACCTACAGTGCATCTTAGAAGGGTACAGGTGAAACTTACTAAATGCAGAATACAAATGTCTTCATACGATAACTAGGAAAGTGCCATGAAGGCTATGTTAAACAGTTTGAAGAAAATGTTTCAGATTCTATATGAAGCCAGCACACTGTACCCCTGATTGCACTAATGTACACAGCTATGATTTAATAAAAATAAATAAATAAATACGTTGGATTTTAAAACGCGAATTTATCTGGAAAGACACCAGCAGACATGCAGTCAGGGCGCAGTCACCTGCTCAGGCCTGGCGGAGCTGCTCACTGGGGGGCTCTCTGGCGCACCGTCCGGGGGCTGCTGCTGCTGACAGGGACCTTTGGTTGCGTCTTTGAACATAATGTCTTTTTCCAACAAACTGTCTTGCTTGGCAATTGGTAACACCAGGGGACTGCTACAGGAAAAGAAATCAATACTGTAATTATTGTTTCCTAACATTGTTGTATCAATCAAAAATCAATAGGATAGCTGGACTACAGATGATTATTTGGTGCAGATAAGAAATAATGTCACTAAACTACAGGAAAAAATATTAATGGGAATTCTGTAAAATTTTTCATTAATTCCCAATTTTATTCATTTTCAATCTTAAAAGAAAAGAATGTTAATTTGAAATCCAAAAGAAAATGTTGTATACAAATGTGTATCTGACTGTACTAGACAAATCAATATGTGATTCAAAGCTAAGGTGGAAATGCGTGACTGAGCAAGGCAAGATATTAAATGCAAAAATGAGCTGCAAACGCGTAAAGAAAGGCGCAAGTGTATAATTAATTAAAATATTATTCAATTTTTCAAGTTTTCAACTAAATAATAATTTAAGAATTAGAAAAAGCATGTTTAAAAACTAGAGTATCATAAGCTGAATAAAGTATATTACATAGATACAGCTCCAACTGAGCCAAAAAAAGTACTTCATTTGTTATTCCTAGATTTCCTTGTCAAAATAAAGCCCTATTTTGCAATGTTCACTAAAAAAATACAAATTAAATGCTAAATTTATAATTGTAATATTTTATTATAATTTAAAAATCAATCTCCCTACATTATCACATGAGCAGAAATGCATGTATATATAATTAAGAGCAATCTTTGTAAACGTAATTATTCCATGGAGTCTATAGTAGTAGTTGTGATTCTAAATAAAGTAAAATGCAATTTTTTTCCTAATTTACCCTTCAGGTTTCTTGTGTCTAATTCACACACAGTAAAATTTACCTGTTGTTTAGTTCAATGAGATTTTATGTAGTACAACTGTGTGACCAGAGTAACTGTCAGATGTGCTACTTGCTTCTTACACTGTGGTTTTAATTTGAATTTCTTTTTTCTTTAACTTAAAATACTTAATTGTTAAGAATATTCAAATGTACAATGTGGTAACTTGATACACACTGAGAGCGTGTCATAACATGACAGCTAGTGCACCCGTCCCCACAGATGCCACACCTGAGCTCTGGAGAACTCGCTCGTCTAGGAATCGAAAGCTCAGGCCCCTTGACCCACATCTCCCACTTCTCTCCCCACTATTCCTGACAACCTCTGTTCTTCTTTCCTCTTATATGGAATTGAATATTTTTGATTCTGCACATAAATAAGATCATGCAGTGCTTATTTTACTCAACAGAATATCTTCCCCTTTCATCCAAGCTGTTAAAAAAGACAGGATTTCCTTCTTGTTTGAGCTGAAAAATATCCCACTGTATGTATGCACAATTTCTTTATTCATTCATCTGTTGATGGACACTTGGATTGTGCCATATCTTGGCTTAAAAAAATGTACATATATAGTATGCCTGTGTATGTGTGTGTATATATATAATATATATGTATAAACTGACTTTGAGCATATTTGTGCAGCAATACAGATATGCACCAATCACATTCATATATATATACACACACATACATTCCAAGCCCCAAGTTCAATAGATTCTGAATATTTTATAATGAATGAATACATCTGCATATCTAAGTTATAGGCATTAACACATATATGTGTATATGTGTATTCACACTATAATTATACTGGCAAAGAAAAACTGGAAAAACTATCAACATTTCAATCATTAAATGAACACTTCTTCCACAGTAAATTTAACATTACATAGCATGTGAGTCATCATCAGTCATTCTTATGAGTTACAATTTGGATCACTCTTTCACAACTTGAAAAGGATGGTGATATTCCATTCTAGCATCGGACATTTTCAAGGAACAGGAAAGTGAGGAGATACAATACATAATAAGTAATTATTCATTTTAGACTTAGGACAAAAAAAGGCATATCTACATTCTCCACATTAGGAAGGTTAACTATTATGGCAGTCACTGGAAACAATCAGTTTTAGCTAAAATATTATTTGGCCTCATAGTAATTGAAATTTATCTAATAAGTGAAACAGTCATTTGTTTTTAAAAAAGTCAGAAGGTTTTTCATAACATTATGCTAAACTCATCATTGTCAATAAATATTTTTGGTAAATATATTAATAAACAGTTTCAATTTTGCTAACCTTCTTAGAGACAGACTTAATATTGGCTGTAAAATGACCAGCAACTAAAGTGGACGGCCAATAAGAATAATTAACTTTTCAGTGAACAGCATCCTGCTACATTGCTGTTCCAGAATGAAGACACTCACAGCTTATTGGAGAGAGCCGGGAGGTCGTGAAAGATCTCTTCGTACGGCTCCTCTGGTGCCAAGACAGGAACAGATAAAGGCTCTTTCCTTTTTTCTTCCCAGGCGATCTCAGCTTTCAGCAGCATTTCTTCAATAAAGTCAGATGCAGCAATATCTACAAGAAAAAAAAGCAAGAAAATCATGCAAAAGTGAGTGGTGATAGCATGGAAATCTATTTATTCCAATAATTCTAATACGCTTAAAAGGCTAAATCTTCTCAACAAATGATGCCGAACAAAGAAATTAAAAGTTTATGGTAGGAATAAAATTATAGAGCTGCCATTTAAAAAGGCTATTTTGTTTCACGTCCGTGACATATTTAATTATAAATGAAACAACAAATATAAAAATAATATGCATGGGATATTAATGTGTACAGTAAAAAATTATTGAGAGGCTAAGCTTGAAAGAACTTAATGTCATTTCATTCTCAGTAAAACTCTTCCTGCATCTTGGTAAACGTGAATCAAAGTGATGGAAAGAATTCCACCTCCCAGGGGCAGGTTATAAAACACACAGCAGCGTTCTACAAACACCCTAGTAAACAGGGAGGTGAAGAAGTGGGTCTGACCTGCCTCCTTCATCTTTTTTAAATTGGAAATATAAATATATTTCCTTGCAAATTGCACATAAACAGTAACTTCTGAGCATATGTGTGCACGATTACAGATATGTATCAAATTCACTCCGAACAATAGCTGAAACTGAAACTTGACAGATCATGACGAAAAGTCACATTTATATCAACCCCAAGCCTAGTGGAGGCAGACAGTCCCCTCCAGTCATCAGCCACACCGCATGGCCTCCTGTCTCTATAAATTAGCGTTATGGGGCTTTCTGAGCTAGTTAAGGTAATTGAGTGGCCACATGAAGACATTTATGTCAGGATCTTATCATTATTTGGCTCAGGGCAAATACGCATGCAAACAGCAGGGGCAGCTCATCTGTCAAATATTGGGAAGTTGTTTCTGCTCCATCTAACAGCAATTTCTCAAATTTGCGTTTTTCTCCCAGATATTTTGTTATAACTCCATTCCAAATCCAAGAAAGAGAAAATAACAAGAACACAACACAACACTGAGGACGATTTCCCTTTGCCCCGTGGTAACGTGAGCGCTCAGCTCACCGCTCTCTTCACTGTTCTCCTATCTGGCTTACTGTTCTTGTGGATCAGATATTGGGACACACTTTAGTTCAAAACCTCTCACTAGGGCGGCGCCTGTGGTTCAAAGGAGTAGGGCGCTGGCCCCATGTGTCAGAGGTGGCAGGTTCAAACCCAACCCCAGCCAAAAACTGCAAAAAAAAAGCCAACTCTCTCTTTGCTGCTTGTGTATGAGACAAGCATTTTAATTCAACTGACAAACAGTTATTATGGGTTCAGTATTGCATCACTTATTGTGCATAAGCCCCTACCTGGTAGGGTTAGTGTAGACTGTGGGTGACTGACATGGGAAGTCATCTGACTGAGTCCTCCAGCTCTGGGCCGAGGGGACAGGCCAAGGCTGAGTCTGAAATGGAAGCATCTAATTCCTTACTGGGGCCCTAAGACTGTCAACTGCCATTGCCTCAGATCTCCATTTGGAATATTTAGAGCAGAAAGGGGAGAGGGTAACGACGGGGGTCCACGTGGTCCAGAGTGATCACACCTTCCCTTGTTTGGGAAAGAAGTCAGGAATATAAGCTTGAAAAAATGTGATCACCTATTTGAACCAGACTGGCATATACACACAATACACACAATTTTAAAAAGATAGAAAAACTACAAATTTCTATTTGCTCTTTTAACATTTACTGTTAGGCATAATTACACAGGTAACTAGACTGCCATTAACATTAGCTTGATTCTAAAGTGTGAGTTAAGCCATCTGACAGTTATTTGTGGCATCTTCAGTTTATTTTAGTAGGGAAGAAGTAATAAATAGTAATAAATCTTAAACAATGCTACTTAATTCCAAAGAAGTAAGAAATGGAGAAAGTCTCTTGTTCTGGCTTAAACTGGAAGTTTATCAGACACTCCCATTTCTAGGAGGGCATCAAACGAACACTGTCAAGTATAAAGGGTTTGGGTTAGTAGAGGTATAGCTACAAGAAAAATAAATAGGTCTATCAAATTATTCAGATAATTTACTACCTTCACAATATGCTTGTTATTGTGTTACTTATTCTAGATTTCTTATTTAGAATTCTCTTTTTTTAACATCACAAAAATAACTATGAACAGTAACTTTATTTTAAATAATAAGGGCAACAAAATTCACGTGGCATCCATTTATAATATAAGTATATGGATATATAAAAGGGCAGTGCGTAAAACAATTTTAGGAATCTTTAAAAAGATATTAAGAAGCAGTAACATTAAATCAAGATTTTCTGAGTTTTAAAGTAGCGCGCTAGTTTCAGTGTCTCTAAATTTCTTGTTTAAAAATCTCTGCAGAAAATAATACTATACTTGTTGACAAACACCACAATGAATAGGTATGTGTGTGGTAGGATGAGAAACAAGTTAAAGAACAACAAAAATATATTTTAAAGTGAAGTTATACTGAGTGAATCACTACTGTGAACGTTGAGAACATTGAAAGCAAAACATGACAAAGTTCAACTTAGAACAGACCCTTGCCAAGGAGCCGTGGGCTGGAGGTTGCGACGGTGCGGAACTCGGTGCTTGTTCCTCAGCTTCATGGGGCGCTCAGCTCTCTTTTCCTACCTGTGCTCATGATGGATGAACAACTTCAAGATGAAGGGAACAAAACAGCCACTGCTCAGCGGGCCTGGGCTGCCCCAACCTACCTGAGGGCTTCTCTTCATTACAGTTCATGAGCTTTGGGTTTGCCTGATGCATCAGCAGAAGTTTCACCAGGTTTGTCTGAAACATCAAAGGCAGTTGAAATAGGAAACGCCACCCCAGATACTGCTGAGTCACCAGTAAATAACACACAGCTGCTGCCTCGGAGAAGGGACGGAGTTAGCACTCCCACCCGGTAGCTCCAACTACTACGCCCACTCCCTGTTCCTTCCGGGAAAACATCAGACACTTAAACTATTTGTGCTATTTATGCATTCAGAACAAAAATTACTTACCAAACAAGGGTTTAATCACAGAAGATGTGGGGGAAAGACACTGTAACTTTCAGGTTGATTTTGATTTGATGGGAGGAATCCTATGTGATAGCGTGTTTGGTTTTGTGTCAATGGAGCAATTCATCAAAGTGCAAATCGTTGGTACTGTCCATCCAGGACAGCACCATAGACATCAGGAACCTACAGTCAAACTGGACCTTTAGGAAAACTCATCTCAAGTTCTAAAGGTGAAGCACCTCTATGAGAGATCAATGTCTTTAAAAACTTAGTACTCACACGCACAGAGTATCTGTCATGTACGCATACCTTGAAAACAGCAGTAATAAAATAAATTTCAACAGACCCAAATTTAAAAATATGTCATTCGTGGAATCTTAGTGTGTTTTTCTCAAAACTATCCCTCTCTCTGTTTTTCCTTCTTGGCTGCTATCATGAATTTTGGGCTAACCATGAACACTGTTCTTTACTCATACACGCTTTGCACACACGTACAGAAGTGTCCCTAAACAATGTATTGCTTATTTTGCTTTTGGCAGTTATGGAAATGAAATCCCAGTACACTTATTCTCCCAGACCTTCATCTCAAGGCTCACCACTGCATTTTAAGAGTCGTCAGAATCCATGCTCCATACAAATATATCTCAATGGACCAGCCTTCTGCTCAGTGAGTACTCAGCCATTTGTAGTCATTTATTTATTTTTACAAATAATGTAACTGGGAATAGTCTTCTTCATACTCCATGGCACTCACACACAGGAGTTTCTTCAGAATGTGTGTGCTTCGACTGAAAATGCTGGCTTACAGGTTCACACATCGTTAGAGCGACTCGATAGCACCGTCTTTCTTTCAAAGAGGCTGCTCCAATTTACACCCCCTCTTCCTGACGGTTCCTGTTGCTCCACTTACAGTTCATCATTTTATTATCAGATGTTTCCATGTTGTTAGATTGTTGGGTATTAAAAGAATGAGTCACTGTGGTTTAAAGCTGGGTTGCTTTGAAAATAGAGGTCTGTAGTCACTACAGGAGCCTTCTGGCTTTATTTAAGGCAGTAAGTAAATTTTTTTAGTTGTGATTTTCTTGGGATTTGCAATTTTTATTTACGTTTTCAAATTTATTGGTATAACAGTGCTGGATGTATACATCCCTTTATTGTGTTTGTCTTTTGCTGTGTTTCCTCTAGCTGTGCTATCAACCAGGTTATCTTTTCCTTTGCACGCACAGCACCAGTGATTCTGTTCGCCCTCTCTGTCTCTCTGCACAAATGTTTCCAGGAGGGTTCATCTCAGTAAGCCTTACAAGAAGGTGAATACTGTTGGGGATTGTTGATCCCTTCTGTATCTTTGCTTTTAGTTCAATAAGTTTTGTTCCTAATGTTCTTTTTTTTGAGACAGAGCCTCAAGCTGTCGCCCTGGGTAGAGTGTCGTGGCATTACAGCTCACAGCAACCTCCAATTCCTGGGCTCAAGCGAGTCTCCTGCCTCTGCCTCCCAAGTAGCTGGGACTACAGGCACCCGCCACAACACCCAGCCATTTTTGTTTGGGTTGCAGCCGTCATTGTTGTTTGGCGGGCCCAGGCTGGGTTCGAACCCGCCAGCTCAGGTTTACATGGCTGGCGCCTTAACCCGCTGAGCCACAGGTGCCAAGCCAATACATCATCTTCTGAATGCCTCGTGTCAAGTACAATTATTTTTTCTGACCCAAAAGTTATGATACAGCATGGTTTAAATTAATAAAAATAAGCAGCAAATTTAGTACTGTATTTATTACTAGTTGTTGTAACACACACATTTTGTATGAACATGAAGAAAATGGTGAAAGAATCTAAAGTTGAAATGTATAGTTATCTCAGAGGAGTAGGATTGTAAATGACAGGTAGAGTATAAATTAATTCTTTTGTGTGAGTGTCCTTATATTATTTTATAACTTATAATACACATATACATTAATTAAATAATTTTGGAGAGAAGTTTAGTAAGGTAATAAAAATGACACAATTTCAATATATTACCTTTCATCCAGTAATGCTACAATCCCTGATGCATGTCTCCATAACACCCTGTATATGCTTTACTCATGGTGTCGTTTGCATTTTGCTAGTACCATAATTTATATATGTGTCTCCCACACTGGGCTCTGAGCTCTTAGGAACAGCAGCCCAGGTCACTTAATCTTTGTATATCCAAAGACTGACAAACTATTCCATATACAGTGGGTGTTTCAGAGACATTTTTGATATGGAAGATAAAGCTTTGTCTCAGAATGGTGCCCTGTAGCATTTGGGAAACAGAATAAATAATACTCAATCTTGCATGACCCAGGGAGTGTAAAAAAAAAAGGCATGCTACTTTGTGTGGCATTAATGAGCTCATCAGTGTAAAGTCCCCTCCCTTAAAATGTAACTGCTATCCCCAGACAGAGGAGATATTGATGGTCAGGAGTCTCTGTTAGAACTAGAAATTCTGGAGCAAATATGGAACTAGTGCTACAACTCTGAATTCTAACTCTGTGACTTTCAGGCTCTTTCTGACCAATTTCTTCATGATCTCTTGAGAATGACTCTTGTTGATTTGATTGTGAGACTACTGCTTATGGTCCAGACTTGGATTGGGATCCTGGGGAACATATTTCTTCTCTTAACCTATGCCTCCAGAGCCTGCTCCAGCCAGACACCAAGGCCCACACACCTGATCCTCACCAACCTTGCTATGGCCAACCTCTTGGTTCTTCTCTTCAAAGAGATCCCCCAAGTGATATTTATCTGTGGAGTGACAAACATCCTGGGAAATACAGCATGTAAACTTATTTATTATATCCACAGAACATCACGGGGCCTTTGTCTCTGTGCTACTTGCCACTTGAGCAGTTTTCAGGCCATCACCATGAGCCCTAGAACTGGAGGATGGAAGAAGCTCAAAGCCACAGCTATGAAGAACATCGGATTTTCCTGCTTTCTGTGCTGGATCTCCAATCTGCTGATAAACATCTTTGTTCCTATGAAGATTCAAGTCCTTCAGAATATTCACAATTCTACTATGACTCGGCATTATGGACTCTGCTCTTCTGAAAGTCCTGAAGCAAATTACACTGTGATTTACACAACTCTGCTTTCTTTTCCAGATCTTATGTTCATGGGACTCATGGCCGGGACCAGTGTCTACATGGTCCTCCTACTACACAGACACCACCAGAGAGTCAGGCATATTCACACCATCACTCCTTCCCTCAGGTTCTCCCCTGAGGCAAAAGCCACTCAGACCATCCTGCTTCTGGCAACTACCTTCATTTTATTTTACTTTGTTAATACCTTCCTTATACTTTATAATACTGGGTTTTTCAAAACTCAACATTGGTTTCATAATGCTACCACTTTTGTGGCTGCATGTTATCCAACTCTCAGTCCTCTGATACTGATTCTTCGAGATCCACAACCACCAAATTTTTGTTCTTTAGTGGTCAAAAAAAAGTTCCAAATTACTAGGAGTCCCATTCACAACAGCATTTCTTTTTTTCATAAAATCTCCTTATTCAGTCATTCACTTGAGCATGGATGGATGTTTAGAACATGACTGACATACACTCAAGACATTGATAATAAAAAATATTTGGATGACAAAAACAACAATAACAGTGTTTAAGATAAGGAATATATACAAAAACCTCATAAAGAATGAACAAAGATAAATACATTCAGAAAAGAAATGTTATTGAAATGTTATTTATTGTTATTAAATTTTAAGCCTTTTTAATTCTGTGAAGGCAAAAAGTTGAAACCTAATAAACACCTGTAAATGTAAAAATAAATAAAAAAAAATTTTGGATGACATTGACTTAGCCATGGAGAGGCATTTAACTTCCCTGAGAAGCCAGACCAATAGCCAGAAAAACAGAAAACTATCTGTTAGCAATATCTGATGTTCTCTGATTGCATTGTTACTTTAAATTATTTGATGGAAATGTGGAAGTGAGCTTGAGTAGAAATAATCTGGGGACATATTAGAAGCATTAATGAGTTATTAGGGCAAATTAGTTGCATATTATGCATTAATAAATGCTAACAATTCTGTGTACCAACCTCATGTGTGTAACCCATGGGAAGCTACTTTAATATTATAAAACTTAAGGTATTAGTAATTTCTCTGCATGTTTTCATTTTCCTGCATGCCCTCCCCATCCTCAGCCTCTGTAGTTCACTTTTCACAAGCTAATGAACATCCCAGCATGCCAAAGGAAATATATATATATATATAGTGTGTGTGGAAAAATATATATATGGTGTGAAAATTAAAATAATAACACTAATAGTATAAAGGGCAGTGCTTGTCATATTATAAGCACCCTATATAGGCTAGCTCTCTTATGCCACAAGCATTCCCTGATAGAAGAAGAACCTAAATATTAAGGAGATATAGTCCATGTGGGGTTTCCAGATTATTGGGGGAGACCAAGAAGTGGTAATTTTAATATGCTGGGAAAATTACCCAAAATACATGGATCAAGGATGAATGAAACTCCCAGTATCAGCTGGGTAGTCAAGGGACTTCCTCAGTGAGTTGAACCCTGGGGGGGAATGGAAGAAGCAGCAGGGCGAGTGGCCTGGGATGCAGAGCTGTGGAGGGTGTGGAGCATCTGGAAGATGGTGAGGTGACTCTGTTAGGCTGAGTGCAACTCAAGAAACATATGGGATGTGGGGAAGACATTTTGAAAGGGATAAAAAGAGATGATTATCTAAGCCCATGAAACAGCAAGCTGAGGAAACCAGGCTGTACGCTGAGGGCAAATAAAGGTCATGAACAGAGGATGAGGAAGATCCCAGAGTCTTGCTTGAAAGAACTACTTTCCCAGGAAAAGCAAAGAGGAAGGAAAGTGCAGTGCAATAAGGCATATGTGCACAAGCCTGGAGTAATAAAAAGATGAATTGTGTTCAGGCACCTCCAGGCCATGTGGGATCGAAGCACACAGATGCTCTACATACATGCAGGCAGTGGAAACAAGATTGAACACTTAGAGCAGAGCCCAAAGAACTGGGGCTTTAAACTCAGAACAGTGTGTGGGGATATGAGTGGCCTTCCCATCAGGGCCTTGGCTTTGCTATCTTTGGAATGGCCACACTACACAGAATGTATCTGTTCTTCAACATAATGCCCACCTCCACAATATCCTCTGTCATCATATGGAGGACTCGGTTAGGAGGAGTCAGATGGGTTAGTGAAGCAGATTAAAAGCCTTCAGACTAGATAATGAAAGATCCCTATCCTCACACTCTATTTTTCTCAGGTTTAAGCGCCTGGTGACTTACCAGCTATGGAGACTATGTTCATGAGTGAGATGTTCCATTTCTCAGAGACTTTTGGAACACAGCAGTAGGGTTGTAAGGAAGCAAAATAATGCTAGGTCTTCCATAGGACATCCCTCTCCATACTCCTTGTGAGATAGCTCAGATTTCTAAAACCACCTTGACTGACACACACACACTGCACAGACACAAGCAAAATAAATCCAAAGGCCTTCAGACTTCTCTTCCATCTCTTGGTGGCTTACTAAGAAGCAGACCTATGCACCAGTTGATGGACATTTAATTTGCTTCCACTTTGGGGATGTTGCATATAATGCTAGTATGGACATTTGTGTACAAGTTTCTGTGTGAACATAATTTTTCAGTGCCCTTGGAATTGCTGTCAGGACTGGAGTCCTTGGGTCATGTGGTCACTCTATGTTTGCCTTAGTAAGGATTCACCAGACTGTCTTTGAAAGCAGCTGCACCATTTTACATTCATACTAGCTGGGTAGGAGGATTTCAGTTTCTCTAAGTTCTCACCAACACTTGTTTTTGTCCATTTCCCCATTTACTTTACTTTGTTTTTTCTAATCAGAACAATTGAATTGAATGGTGAATTATGTTTCAATACAAACAAAGGATGTCAGTCAGCAGGGCTATAGGAGTGCAGAAGAAGAAGCTGCTATTAGCCTTTGAATGCAGAGAACTGTCTTACCCTACTAAGGTCACTTTATTAACCAAGGACCTCCTGTGGCCACCAAAATATTTCCTGACCTATCTTCAGCCTGTAAATATATATATGTTGCTCTTATTGAGGGTGGGGATCATGTTTAGGAGCCATTTATGGTGAGCAGATCACAGCTTTTGCCCAGCTACGTGGTGATAATGAGAGTGTGCATATTACTTGTCTCTGTTCTCATGTTGTGTGATTCATTAATAAAGTTTGGTTTAATGCTAGTATAAAGAAGTGCATGGCAGGGTGGCACCTGTGGTTCAAAGGAATAGGGAGCCAGCCCCATATGCCAGAGGTGGCGGGTTCAAACCCAGCCCTGGCCAAAAACTGCAAAAAAAAAAAAAAAATTAAATAAATAAATAAATAAATAAATAAATAAATGTATGGAACATGGATACTACTCAACAGTTCAATGGAACTTGTTGTTGATAAACAACTACTTGGACAGATGTCAAGAGCTTTGTGCTGAGTGTGAGGAGACGCAACTTGGGAAAGTTACACATTGGGTGACTCCATTTGTATATAGTGCAACTACAGAGCTGGATGACAAACAAGGGAATTGCAGGAGGTAGAGACAGTAAGACGAGTGGATGTAATTGTAGAGGGGGGCCCAGAGAAGGCTTTTGTGAGGAGTTAAAGTGTTCTCTTTTGGGAATATGGAGAGACGGGAACACTTTTACATTGCTGGTGAGACTACAAATTAATATAACCTCTTTGGAATAAAGTATGGTGACTCCTCAAAGAATTCAAATTAGACCTCTCATTTGATCCTGCAACCCCACTCCCCATCTACCCAGAAGACAAAAAAATAATTTTAACATAAGGATATTTTCACTAGATTGTTTATTGAAGTTCAATTTACAATCATCAACATGTGGAAACAACCTAAGTGTCTATCAACCCATGAATGGATTAATAAATTGTGGTGTATTTATATCATAGAATATTATTCAGCCATAAGTAAGTGGAGTATTTGTATCTTTTGTGTTAACTTGTATGGTGTTGAAACACATCCTTCTTAGTAAAGTATCACAAGGATGGAAAATCAAGTAACCAATGTACTCAAAACTAGTATGAACTAATGAGTAAATGAACTAATACACATCAATGCAAGAGAAAAACTCAATTCAATTCAATTCAGTTCAAATCAAGGTGGATGATGGAGGAGGAAGGCAGAAGAGTGAACTGGGTATGGGGATTGGGGTGCTCCCAGTTAATGGTGCTGTGTTATCGCCTGTTTAAAATTTTTTAAGATCTTAAAAGTAACCATAAGGTAAACAAAGCATTGCCTCCCTTGAGAGTACTGTGGATCAGGAGGAATATCAGTAATTGTAACAGGGAAAAGCCCTAAACTAATGGTTCTCAAACTTCCTAATGCCTTAAATACAGTTTCTGTGGGGGCAGATCCATAAGTTGAGAACCACTGTCCTAAATTATCTTCAAAAGTGGGGTGGTGCATGTGGATCAAAGAAGTAGAGCACTGGCCTCATTTACCAGAGGTGGTGGGTTCAAATTCAGCCTTGCCCAAAAACTGGAAGAAAAAAAAAAGTGAATATCTACTTTTGGGTGGTGCCTGTGACTCAATGAATGGGGCGCTGACCCCCTATGACAAAGGTGGTGGGTTCAAACATGACCCCAGCCGAACTGCAAAACAAAAAACAATACAACTAGATATGCATTGTGGTGGGCGCCTGTAGTCCCAGCTTCTAGGGAGGCTGAGGCAAGAGAACTGCCCAAGCCCAGGAGTTGGAGGTTTCTGTGATCTGTGTGACACAACAGCACTCTACTGAGGGCAATAAAGGGAGACTCTGTCTCTATAAAAAAAAAAAAAAAGTATCTTCAAAAGTAAAATCACCTGTTTTACAACCCTCCAACAGAGCTTTCATAACAGAAGTTGTGGGAGGACTATCTTCACTGGCAGGTGCTGAGAGAAATGTTGGAGGATCTACATTAGTAGACGATATTTGATGATCTGTGTTAATAGTTTTATCTATGATGCTATTCAATCAGTCTTCTGACTCTTTGACCTGAGTTCGCCATAGTAGGTAATGAGGCATTTCCTCGTTTATTAGTATCTATAAAACATACTTTCTCCTCTAAGGAAGAAATAAAAGAACTCTCAAAGTTTTGTATTTTCTCTTTTTTGGAATTTTGTTCAGTTTGTTATCCTGTTTTTTACCAATAGGTGGAGTAGTCTCCTTTGTTGACACTAACACAATCATTACCAAGAACAAAACATCTGCCACGAGGTTTCCCTGGACTTTTTATGAAATCCTCAGTCTCTGAGGACAGTTTTCTGATTTTGATTCCAACAGTGAAAAGTAGAATTAGTGGTTCTTGAGAGAGGGCAACATATTGCATCTTTCTTTCATCTCCTATCTTTCTCTTTCCTATCTTTTTCTTCCTCCAATTGAATCTTCTGTACCATCTCATTACCTTCCTTATCAGTTTCTGATTGTTGTGACACTGCAGTCACAAAATTACCCATTATTTCTTACTGTTTGTCAAAGGTCCTTCTTACTCTGAACACGGTTCCCCATTGGACTAAAGGAAAACAAAGGTGACACTTTAACCCAAGCACAGCTCCCCTTCTGGCTAAAACTTGCTCTTGTCATCTGCCAAAGGTATCACTTACTCTCAATTGTACTCTCTCCTATGGTTTGGGTCCAGAATCCTGCCAACTATGCCATTTGTTGGTGCATATCCACTATCCCAACTTCATCACCTTTATGTTGGTGCCTGCTGTGGTCCCCTGTGGCCGCACAAATAAAACCAGCCAGGACACAGATTGAAGATACAAGCCTGCAAGAGGCAGGCTATCTGTTTTCTGAAAGCCCAAATGAATCTTTCTCCTGTCCTTTTATTGAAGCCTGATACAACAGAGGCCCATATGCTAGAATCACATGTTTAATGGTTGACGAATGGTCTTTCTACCTGGGCTCAACTCTTATCCTGTTGCCCTATGAATGTTACAAAGTGTAATGCTTGCTAATGAGCTACCAATCTTATGTCATTAACACATGCAGTCACTTGAGGGCTTGTCTCAAGGCATCAAAACATCTCCATGCCAGCTAGGAGATAGTCTCACTACTACCGCCTTCTTCAAGAGCCAGTGGCTGCTTCTATAAGCCTGGTGCTCAGTCTTCTACATTCTGGGCTCAAATCCTGATTCTGACGTTTAGGGGCTTTGTGACTCTAGAAATAAATCCCCCTCTATGTCTGTGCCTCTGTGTCATCTACTATCAACTGGATAACTGAATGAAAGAATACATAGAAAGCATTTGGAAGAGTCCATAGCCTGTAGCATCCACTCAAATAGGCATTTGGAAGAGTCTATAGCCTGAGGCAAGCACTCAAAATAGGACAATGGTAACAAAATAGGGTAAGTTTACATTATACTCTAAGTTTGAATCACAGTCTATGAAAGGAGTAATGTAAACTTTTATTAACATGACAACTTCCAGGTGACATTCCAAATTCATGACATATATCAATTCATTGACCTCTCACAAAAATCTATGAATTCATCACTATTAATGTCCTTGTTTTATACATGAAACTAAGACACATGGTGTAAAATAATTTTTTCACACTAGATAACAATACTATGGTGTATAGTTGAAATTTGCTAAGAGGGTAGATCTTAAGTTTTTTCATTACACACAGAAAAAAAATTAACTCTCTGAGGTGATAAGTGTGTCAATGAGCATGATTGTGGTAACTATTTCACAGTGTCTACATGTATGAAAACATTGACTTATACACCTTAAACAAACACAATATTTGTGTGTCAATTATAACTTGATAAAGTGAAAGACATTTTTAAAAATTGAAAACTCAACAAACCAAAAACTTGTCCAAATCCATAAGGAATATGACAGAGCTAATATTTTCAATGATGGAGCTTGACCTCAGGGTCTCTGCCCCTATGCACAAACATACACACTGTAATCTGAGGTTATCTTCTTGGTCCAGGGTGGGGACACACACCTGGCAACCAGGAGTCATTGAAACAAAAGTTGCCTCGTAATTATGGCTCACTGCATTCTCCAGACAATTATTTTTCTTAAGCAACTATAATGTGTTTGTCTCTAGGGTAACAAATAAATAACTACGAGGAAGAAAAGAAAGACAACAACTGCTAAGATAAATAAGTAAATGTGTACCAGGCCAGAGATGAGGGCCATTTTAAGGTGGTGAGGGAAATAATTAATGAGAAGTCAGCATTTGCATCTGACCATAAAAGAAGAAATGAGAAGGCCAGATTAACACATTCCAGTGGCAGAGGGAAGGCCAGGGATGGAGGGGAGTAGGAAGAGTAGCTGCCCATCCCTGGGGCACAAATGGGCAGCACTCAGGTGTTAGGTTGAGTGGGATAAAACATTTTCCACAATACAATTATTTTTCCAAACAATTAACACAGTTGCAAAAAGTTTTAAATAATTGAAAAGGAGAGCATTAAAATTTACATTATTCTAACTTTGAATATTTTATTTACACTTCTTCAAATAATTTTATTATAATTTTACATTTCAGGCTTTTATGGAAACAAACTCATCAAAGACATTTCCAAAATGTACTTTGGAAAAATAATTAATAATTTTAAAGTGAATTAATCCAGATGTAGTGTGTCAAGGGTGTATTCCCAGGAAGCTGCACTGAACTTTGATACATCTGTGGATAGTTACTCTTTTCTGGCCTGGCCACACAGCCAGACCCTGTATCTAATTGATTAAAAGATAAATTGCATTAGCACACACATAGAGGGACACCCACTTACTTCTTCTGCCTCAGTTTCTTGTGACTTTCCCTGGACAGTGCCAGATCCACTTTATGTTCAAGTCTCTTCTCCACAAACAAATGGGGTTATTTGTTCTTTTCTTAATGATTAGTTTGAATTCTCTCTGTGTTCTAGTTATCAGACCTTTATATTGTATTCTAAGTTTGAATTACAGTCTATAAAAGGAGTAATGTAAACTTTTATTAACATGACAGCTTCCAGGTGACATTCCAAATTCATGACATATATCAATTCATTGACCTCTCACAAAAATCTATGAATTCATCACTATTAATGTCCTTGTTTTATATATGAAACTAAGACACATGGTGTTAAATAATTTTTTCACGCTAGATAAAAATACTATAGTGTATAGTTGAAATTTGCTAAGAGGGTAGATCTTAAGTTTTTCATCACACAGAAAAAAAAGGTAACTCTCTGAAGTGATAGAACACAACATGAAAAAATCTTCTCTCATTCTGAGGGCTGTCTGTTTTCTCTACTTACTGTGCTCTTGGCTATGCCGAAGATTCATAGTTTGATCAGATCCCAGTAATATATTTTTGGTGTTGCTTCAATTGCCAGGGGGATCCTCATTATAAAATATTTTCCCAGGCTGATTTCTTCAAGTGTTTTCCCTGAACTATCTTCTAGTAGTTTTATAGTTTCATGTCTTCAGTTTAAATTTTTTATCTAGTGAGAAACAATTTTGGTTAATAGTGAAAGGTGGGGGTACAGTTTCCATCTTCTACTGATTGCCAGCCAATTTATCCAGCACCATTTGTTACATAGCGAATATTTCCCCCAATAAATGATTTTGATAGGCTTATCAAAGATGACATGATGATAAGTGGCTGGATTCATCTCTTGGTTCTCTATTCTGTTCCATAAATTTACCTCTCTAGTTTTGTGTCATAACCATGCTACTCTGATCACTATATGCTTATAGTATAGCTTGAAGTCTGCTAACATGATACTTCCTGATTTGATTTTATTTCTGAGTAATGAATTGACTATTTGAGGTTTTTTTCTGATTCCATGTAAGATGAAGTACAATTTTTTTTTCATGCAACTCTAGCAAAATTTTATTATGAGCTTCTAGGATGATTTATTTATTAAGCATTTCATTCTAATTTCCTGTGGTACCAGAATGATAAAGGGTTCTGTGGAAAACTGAACATGTTCAAATTAATATTTTTTGTGAAATCAAGTTTTACCATTTTTATTTATTTATTTTTATTTTTATTTGTTATTGTTGGGGATTCATTGAGGGTACAAAGAACCAGGTTAAACTGATTGCTTTTGTTTGTTAAATAAGGACCTTCTTATAATTGTGTCCTGCCCCCAAAAGTGTACAATACCCCTTGTCACCTCATCCCTTCCATTATTTCTTTTCTCAGCTCTTCCCATCCTGTACCCCCCACCATGTACTAGGACCTTAATTGTCCTCATATCAGAATTGAGTGCATAGGATTCTTGTTTCTCCATTCTTGTGATGCTTTACTAAAAAGAATATATTCCATATCCATCCAGGTTAATAGAGAAGATGTGAAGTTCCCATCTTTTTTAGTGGCTGAATAGGCAATTCTTAGTAATGAAAACAAATCTGAGGGCATCAGCCTACCAGACTTTAGGCTATACTATAAGGCCATAATCATCAAAAAAGCATATACTATTGGCACAAAAAAAAGAGACATAGACATTTGGAACCGAATAGAAAACCAGGAGATGAAAGAAACAATCTTACAGCCATCTAATCTTTGACAAGACAATTAAGAAACAACACTGTAGGAAAGGATTCCTATTCAATAAATGGTGAACTGGACCTGACCTTTCTCCATTCACAAAAATTGACTCAGGTGGATAAAAGACCTAAATCTAAGGCACAAAATCATTAAAAGCCTCAAAGAAAGTGTGGGGAAAACAATCATGGGAAGCCATCAGCCTGGGGAAGTACAAGTTTTTAAAGCTCTTTAAAGTATGGCAATGGTGTTTTAATAGTGATTGCATTAAATCTGTAGATTGTTTTGAGTAGCATGCACATTATTTATTTATTTATTTATTTTTGAGACAGAGCCTCAAGCTGTTGCCCTGGCTAGAGTGCTGTGGAATCACAGCTCACAGCAACCTCCATTTCTTGGGCTCAAGCAAGTCTCCTGCCTCTGCCTCCTAAGCAGCTGGGACTATAGGTGCCCGCCCCAATGCCCAGCCATTTTTTTGGTTGCAGCTGTCATTGTTGTTTGGTGGGCCTGGGCTGGATAAAAACCTGCCAGCTCAGGTGTACGTGGCTGGTGCCGAGCCAGCTTGTACATTTTAACAGTGCTGATTCTTCCCAGTCATGAACATGGTAATTTTTTCCATTTGTTAACATCTTTAGCTATTTCTTTCTCAGAGGTTCATAACTCTCTTTATAGAGATCTTTCACATCCTTTTGGGGTAAATTCCCAGATATTTTATATTCTTTGGCACTACTGTAAAAGTAATAGAATCCTTAACTATATTTTCAACATGATTATTGTTGGTATATATAAAAGCTACCAATTTGTAAGTATTGATTTTATATCCTGAGACACTGTTGTATTCCTTGATCACTTCTAAGAGTTTTACAGTTGAGTCCTTGGTGCTTTCCATGAAAAGGATTGTATTGTCTGTGAAGAGTGAGACTTTGATCTCCACTGATACTATTTGTATGCCCTTAATTGTCTTCTCTTCCCTGATTTTTATGGCTAAGACTTCCATTGCTATGTTGAATAGGAATGGAGACAATGGGCATCCTTGTCTAGTTCCACATCTGAGTGGAAATGTTTTAAGTTTTACTTCATTCAATATGATGTTGCCTGTGGTTTTGCAGTAGATGGCCTCTTGGACAGCAATTTCTCTGAAGAAGACAGGTGCGTGGCCTATAAACACATGAAAAATTCCTCATTGTCTTTAGTCATCCGAGAAATGCAAATCAAAACCACATTGAGATATCATCTAATTCCAGTAAGATTAGCCCACATCACAAAATCACAAAATTTCAGAAGTTGGTGTGGATGTGGAGAGAAGGGAACACTTCTATACCACTGGTGGGAATATAAGCTAATCTGGCCTTTTTGGAAAGAAGTTTAGAAAATACTGTTTTATGGGTTTTTTTGCATCAAAATATCAAGCAATATTAGCAATGATAATGCCAAGAAAGCAATGTTCACATTGTCAAATAAGACAATGAAAACTACTGACCACAAATGACCTGAGAATACCCCCCGATGTCTTCAGGAATCTTTGCTCCTCAGTTCCAACCTTACTCACAATAGGGAAATTAATAAGACTGCCTCCATGAGAAGGACACTGGTATGCAGGATGGAGTCTCTTGCATCTTATGTCATGATATCCGAGGGTGTGTTAATTGTAGCTTTCAGACTATTTTATGTTTTTTGGGTTAAAACACGCCACTTTCCTGGGTCTGTTTTCCCACCTGTAAAATGAAAAAACTCTATGGCCTTTTTGCTCTGAAATTAATCAGTGATGCCATTAGAAATGATTCTCTGGCAGCTTAGTACCTGTCCTCCAGCACTTCTCAGAGAGACACTCAAACTCATAAGAAAGAAGAGGATAAATGGGGAAGGAAACATGGTCTCTCAGCCCCAGACGAGGTCTATGGCCAAGGAGTAAAATGGTGAGAGCTTAGGGCATTGGTGCGGGAAGTGATGAGGGTGAGAAATGCACTTACTAATTTCCCCACCAGCCCTAGCATTTTCTAATTGAGACACCTAGAGCTGGGGGCCTCTGCAACAGAATGACTTTCAGGGGAGCTCCTGGGAGCCTGGCTTATCTCCTTTGGCCATCCTGGAATGGCACCACCTGTTGCCTGATGGGACATGGTCTGTGTTCCTTCATTCCCTAAATGCACCAAAAGTCACAGTAAAAACAATAACACGATACTACTTCAAATCTGCTTGGGTGGTTATAATTTTAAAAATGAAGAATAGCAAATGCTGGTGAGGATGCAGTGAAATTGGGATGCTGTGCATGCCTGGTGGAATGGAACAGGTGAGCTATCATGGATAACAGTTTTGCAGTTTCTCAAAAAGTTACACAGGGGATTTCCACAATAGCTAGCAATTCCACTGCTCAGTATAAACCTGAAAGAATTGAAAGCAAGGTCTTCAACAGATATTTGCACACAAGTGTTCGTAGTGGTTTTATCCACTGTAGCTAAAACATGGAAACAGGACTAATGTCTATCAACAGAACAATGGAAACACAAAACATGACATATGCATACAATGACATCGTAATAAGCATTTAAATAAAGAATAAAATTCTAATACAAGCTACAACTGGAAGGGACCTTGATGGCATTAGGCTAAGTGAAATAATCCAGACACTGAAGGACACATATTGTGCTTCCACTTAGACAAGAACTCTAGAGAAGTTAAATTCAAATAAACTGAATGTAGAATTGTGGTTCTCAATGGGGAGTGGGGAGTTGTTGTTTGTGGGTAGAGAGTTTTCTGTTGTAGATGATGGAAAAATTTGGGTATAGATAATGGTAATGGTTACATAGCACTGTGAGTGTATAAATACTCTTAATGTATACTTACAAATTGTTAAAATGAGAATGATCATATTATGTATATGTTAACATTAATTTTTGAAGTTTAAAAACCCCACAAAACACAAAACTTCCTGACATCATCTTCCCTAAATCATTGATTATTTCAACAAAAGTGTACAAATAACTGATTCCTTTCAAATATGACAGTGGCACTTTTACAAACTCTTTCAGCCATGTAGAATTCTAAAACTTACTATGAATGGCTAGGCAAATAGTTTCTTTTCCTCACAAAATAAAGAGCCTGCCATGAGAGCAGTGGTGAGGTTGTTGTGCCGCCCCGGGGGTCGCCAACCCAAAGACCACTCACGATACACGAGTCGATGCAAGAAGCAAGAGGCTGGTTTATTACTGACGCGTCAGGGTCCCTCAGCCGCTTGGGGGAAGGACCTTGAGCGGCTGTTACAGGCTGTTTTTAA